>VMKM01001409.1:0-144022 GCA_008360985.2 Macquaria ambigua
TGGTCTATTGGCAATACCAAAGAAAACAAATGGCAGTGACTAGTACTATTCAACACTGTTGGCTGCACTAACACACACAGAAAACCCCTGCTGTCTTCGTCACATGTGGTGCTTGTGGTTCTGGTGTTGTAGCTGCACTACACTATATATCTATATTACATTAAACATGATTATTGAGTGCCTGACCTTCAGAGAAACATCATTAGTCATACTACTTGCCTCAAACTAATTTTGTAAAGTAAATAGAGAGAATGTTGTATTCAGATACAGTTCACCATGTCCAGTAATTGATAAACATTTCACACTATGGTGTGGTAAATTGTGCATTAAATTAACTGGGGAAGTATAAATCTAAATATATATCATACATGTTTGTATTGTTGTCTACATTGCACACCCACACAAATGTGCTCCAGTAATGCACACAAATGCATACACTGATATTCTGAATACAGTATGTACATTCAATAATGGAAAGACTGCAAAACACATTCAATGTAGTTTGTCAGTGTATGCTCACAAATTTAAATACTAATTTAATGGTTTGATCACAATGTCATCACATCAGTCCATAAAAGCTGTAAGCAGTCTTCCCTCCATATACTAACTCAAAACACACTCCAAATGCTCCTCCAATGGAGAAGCTTCATGCAGCCTGCCCTCTGCCACTGCCCCATCTGCTACTTTACCATGCACACCGCTTCAGTGGTCAGCAGACAGTGAGTTTGTGAGTCTAACCGGTCAGACCCAAACTCTTTCATTAACTCACTTTCATTAATGTACACAACTGTGAAAACCACTTCAACTTTTGTTTCCTCCCACAGTAAGAAGACATGCAGGTGAGGCGAACTGGAAACTCTAAACTCCCCATACTGTATTTGTGAGCATGTGGCTGTTTGTGCCTTTTAACCCTGACAGATTGGCGACCTGTCCAGGCTGTACCCTGCCCCTCACCCATTGCATGCTGGGTTAGGCTCCAGCCCCCCAACAGCCATGAAAAGGATAAGCAGATAGAAATGGATGAATGTTTATACAGACTTCAGAACTCACCAAATGCCACCAACTACAGCGCCAATAATATCTCTGACAAGGAGGTTATAATTGTTGTCCCGTATGTTTGTCTGTTAGTTGCTAGGTATAAAAAAAAGTCATGTGATAGTGATTTTTGGCAGAAACTTGGAGATGGACAAGTGATTCGTTTTTGGTGTGATTCCAGAGCAACAGTGCCACCATGTACTAGTTTCTTAAGCACTTTACATTTTGCATACTAACTTCTTTTGTTTCAGGACAATTATATCACTATAGGCAACAACGACAACAAATCACCTGCTAGCTTGCCACCAGCAGTGGCAGTGGAGGCCCCAGAAGCAAGTGGAGCAACATCAACTTTACAACCCTGTATGACTGCCTACTCAAGACACATAGTGCAGTGTGTGGACGTCGCTGGCCACACACATAGGCATATGTGACAGTCATACCTCACTGTATCTCAGACTCACGCATTACGCTATGTGGGTTGCATTCAAATTACGTGTTTGTTTAAACTTCCTCCATAAAACACAGATGCCTTAGCCAATCAGCACAATTGTCTATGTGTATTTTGATGGAGATCTAGATCCACATATATGATTGTGATTAGAACCTTAATATTTGCATGTAGCATTATATGTAGTGCTCCTTCGGGGTCACCATCTCTTACATCTCGTCTGGTGGTCTTAAAGAAAGAATCAAAATCAAGACTCCAGCCTGTGTGAGTCCATGTTGACGTGGATTAACTTCACTACCATGAATGTATTAACAAACGAGGTTAATACATGATAAGCACTCAGAGAGCAGAGAAATAAGGTCAAATCAAGTGCGAAAACAAGCAGGGTTTAGTATTTTTGAAATCCTAATGTTTGTTTACATGTAGCAACAACACAACATTTACACAACAAAAGCTTAAGAAAATAAAATAAAAATCACATGAAACTAGTTTCTGTATCACATGCTAGCTCGTAAGATTCACAGGAAGTAGTTTTATGATTTAATGTGTGCCTTGTGAAAACTTGTGTTGCTAAGGAAAGCAGCCTCATCATAGCTCTTTACAAAAACATGAACTAGATGTTTAAAAAAGAAAATTCTGAGCACAATGAGACAGTCCTTGAGAGTGAGAGCTTGTTAATATTTTACTTTTAACAAGTGTAAAATCAAAGATTCAAATGTATTGCTAGATCTCTTCATAGACACACACATGAGCAGGATTTTGCAACATAATATGCCATGAAAGAGATGGACTCCCAATGAAGTTAGCTGCTTCTTTGTCTCATTACAATTTGGGTTTTCAGAGAGAGGGAACTCTTTTTCTCAGAATAGTCTTAGCCCTGGAAGTTTTGCAAATACATGCACATTTGTCACAGATAAAAAACATTCAAAAGTTTAAACTCTGCTTGCACTGCATAAAATGGGCATCAGAGCTTCTTTACCATATGACACTAACTTTGTGACTACAATCCCTGTCATTTGTCATTATGGAAAGTTAAAATGCCGACGCTGCACTGACCCAGATTCAGAGCAGAGTTAAGCACATACACACACTTGCATGGAGCAGTGGGGGAGTCTCTAAAAGCAGAAGTCAAGGCTCAACCTGTTATATCGCTGCTCTCCAGAGCCATGTTCTCAGGGCGGCCAAAATAGGCTGATCAAAGTAGAGCACAACCTGTAAAATTCTCAAAGCAGTCATGTTCTCTTAGGAATTCAAACACCCTCTTTAAAAACATAATGCACACACTGCAAAGTTGAATAAACACTCTTAAACCACGTCTTCTGAAAACACCTGCCACTGATTGGCTGGAATGTGTCCATAAAAATCCTATATCTGGACACCTCAAACAAGTTTGAAATACATTGCTGTTCCTGCCAGTGTCCAGTCTTATCCCTCTTCGTCCTATAGATACAGCCCATCTTAGTACAAAGATTACTGCTCATTTCTTAATGTAAATGCTAGGCATGAGTTGAGTATGACATGCGCTTTGTGTTTGGAAGCCAGGCCTCAGTACTTAAATAAATATGTAAAAAGAAAATAGATAAATGAATAAAACCAGTGTTGTTGTGGACATCCAAACCTTTAGTGTCAGCTGCTGAACAGCACTGTCATTACAAGTTTGTTTTTTTTTAATTAGAAATCAAACACAAAAAACAAAAACCACATGGTTGTTAAGAAGTTGTAAGTTCCCACAGCGCATGAGCACACCACAGTACATTATGTGTCAGCTACACATGGACAGAGCAGCCTGAAGCAGGCATTAAAAAAATGGGATGCAAAACAAACAGTGTGGCACTTGAGTGATGAAGAGAAATTCTTTTTGCCATTCTGTAGCCAAGTGACTCGTAGCACCAGTATAGGAAGTAGTTCACACAATACAGTACATAAGAACCATATTCACTTTGGTCATGCTCTAGTGACAAATGCAATATGTTTCTCTGACAACCGATATCAATCTTTAGAAATCCACATACTCAGATTTTCTATGCCCCTTAGGCACCTTATTCATGTTGGCATCTTGCTTGTCTTACCTACATTGTATGTCTCACATTTATGTTTTAACTTTGTCGAACTGAGGACAAACAACACTTGTTGGACTACAGGCATAATTATTTAATGTCCTATGTAAAAAAGATATGAAAGACATTTAATCATGCTGTCACCTCAATGAGTTGTGGATTAATTATACTGAAGTATTAATGGTTATAACATGGTTATTAGGAAATGTAGGGCTGCAACATTTTAAATAGCCCAATATGGTAATACAGACATATTTGCAGCCTTACTTGGAACTTGTTACTTGCTACCAGGCTATCTTTTGAATCTACTAGAATAAGTTATAAGTTGTTAATTACTAGTTTACTATACCTCTTCCGCACATTTGCTCATAGCACCTTCAGCAGTTTAACAAACAGTACAAACCATTATTAGATCTTTGTTTTTTATTTTTATTTGTTTTTATTATCTAGTGTTTGTCATTATATTTCTATTCATGTCTTTAAGCTGTGTTTAATCAGAATCAAAATCACCTTTATTGGCCAAGTATGTGTACACATACAAGGAAAATTCGTTGTTCTCAATGTACTTACAAACAGTTCCAAGAACAATTTTCAGGAAGATAGATAGAAATAGAAATGCAGCTAAAAACAAGGACAACAAAACAGAACAAAGATGGGTAAACATAAACATTTAACTATAATGTACAGACAAGTAGGTGAAAAATTGATGTGTATATAATATATATATATATATATATAAATATATATATATATATATATATATATATATATATATAAATAAAGCTACAATGAACAACAACATACAAATAAAATGAATCAAAAGTTTAAGTGAACATAGTTGTGAGTCTGATAGGCTGCTGAAAATAAGGTTCAGACACACACTAAGTCTGAATGCCAAACATGAGAATCTCAAAGCAGAGTGTATACCTGGTGGAGTGAACTGGTTTGATGTTGCAGTCAAAGCATACTGTATGGTGAACATTTGGGTACCTCCCAACTAATTCCCCAGAGGAACTCTTAAACGCATGGCTGTGCACAGTTTGAGCAAATATCATTCAAAAGTCCATTTGGAGGGCTATTAAAGGCAAATCCCTCTTTTACCGCAACTATACAGCAATGTGTCTGTGTCAACATAAAATGGCCAACGCAGTGTAGACGACTGCTTTCAACTGTAATCACATTTTTGTGCCAAACTGATCAGATTCAAAACAATTGCGTTAATTACTTCAGCATGACATGATTCACAACCCTGCAGGAATCTTATCAAATGCTCTCCCACTTATTTATTTTACAGAGATTAGGAACAGGGTGTTAAAGGTACCCTGTGGAGTTTTTAACTACTAGTAGCGATATGGACTGCTAGCAAGTAAACATGGATGTAAACAATGCAGGATTTATATTTCAAAAATAAACTTTGCAAATGTTTTATGTGGAAAGACCTTACATACAGTGCGCTTTGGTGCCTTTGGTGCCAAACACTAGATGTGAACATACATTTATTTGGTTTATAAGAAAACTCCCCAGGGCACCTTTAATCCTGTGAAATCTACAGTGATGTCCATCTATACTGTGAAAACAAACCCATCTAATGAGTTTAACTCAATTTGTTATTCTCCTGCCTCGCAGGCAAGATTTTGTTTTCTCATCATTCAAAGTACTCCTTTTCAAACATCTGTTTTTTAAACACTATTGATACAACTCGAATTTTAAAAATCCTTCCATTCTGACCTCTGGCATCTGCAACCTTTTTTTGCACTTTGTTAAGTCAAAGAGCTTTTTAAAAGCCATTCCACACAAATGTTGTGACAGGATGATAATGCATTTGCCATTGGTCTGAATGGGACAATGAGTGTCATCTGACCTAGCTTTGCAGCCCTACTGTCAACACAACAGAAAATGCACAGCTTTGATTTGAAAGAGGGAACACAGGTTTCTCTAATACCTATAGGATTACCATTTGTTACACTAGAATGATTACAGGATTACTATAACCTTATACTAGATATTGGCACTGATTTATAGCCCTCTTAACCATCAATTCTGCTCTTCTTAATCTCACAGATGATTGGATATGATTGATGTGTGTAGGTTGTGCATTAACACACCATAACGGGACCAAAAAAGAAACATGAAATTACACCACTAATCTCACTCACCTGCCATATTGAATCTCAAACAAGGACTGTAGCAAGCACTTTTACTAAATTCCAAGGATCGGATCTTATTATTGGGTACTGTCATGGGACCCCTGGGTTAATCCCATGACAGTACCCAGACTATACTGTCATGGGTTAACCAAACTAATGTCATGTCATGAAAGTGGTCTAGCATAAATGGGTCAAAGGCAGGTTGAATACAGGTCTGTAATCCGATATCAGACTTGGGGTTTGTGTGTGAGAGTGGTATACAGTATAAAAAATGTGCATATATGCAATATTGATTAAAAAAAATTCTAGTCATTCCGGCATGCACAAAATGATCCACTCAATAACTAAACCTTCAATTATTTCTTTATTGGCAAATGCTTTAAATGCATTAATTTGAATGTCAGATAAAATCAAAATACTTAGGATATTTATGAGTATTATAAATGCCACTGTTCCTCTGAAACATTTGTGATTTTGGGCTATATGAAAAAAATGACTTGATTTAAACCCCTTTTTATTACTGCTTGTGGTTATATTTAATCTTGAATGTATTATACTGCACACATTTAGCACAGCCATCTGCTGTTGTGTAGCCCATAGTGTATTTCAAACCAAAATATAAAGATAATTTTAAGCTGTGGTGTGCTGTGGTGTGTGCCGTTTCGGGTGGGAGATTAAAATCACAGAAAAAGTTAAATGTCTGATCATTTTTACAAGTTAGATTCAAAGTGTCATCCTGAATTTATGATGTCCTGTCCAAAACTGTGTACAGCAATGGCTTTTTTAATTTCTTCTTTTTAAGAAATGACAATATACCAAAAAATACACAGCCTAACATAGTATGCAGCTGCAACTTCAGAACCCATGTTTACCAAGTGAGGAAGTAATTGAGAGGGGTAGAAGCACATTAGAGATTGCATTCTGTGGTGGTGGGGCGTGGTTTGAGCTTGGCTGCAGAGAGGGAGAAGCGGAGGAGTGGCTCAGGAGCGCAGAGCGTCAACAGGTGTAAGGCATTAATCAATCGGTGTGCTTATTTCAGTAGGGGCAGCCCTGAGGAGGGGGAGGAGAAAGGCACGAAGACGAGCTGGGCCGGGGAACCACATCAGCTAAGAAGCTATGCTTGTATATAGTTGGAAATAAAAGGGCCGAATGGCTCCTGCCCGTAACTCCCCGTGTTGTGTTTTCTCTGTTGACGGGCCCAGAGTAGCGAGTGTCGCTACACATTCCTTAAATGTCTTTCATGGATGTTCAACATGTCAGCATGACTGGCCTTGCTGGGGTAATTTCTTCTTTGCTGATGCCCTGAATATCTTTAGCACTTCTATTATTCTATTCTTATTTTAGTTTTATATACCTCTTATTATTAATTTTTGTACTTTCTCTATTTATCTGTATTTATTTCTGTCCCTGTGCTGCTGCAACAATCGAATTTCCCTTCTGGGGATCAATAAAGGCTTATTTTATTGTATTGTAGCAGCAATTCAAATAAGTTTGGTGCTGTGCTGACAGGTGTTTCTAGGTTAAAAAAATAAAAAACACCAAGCCAACCAGAGCTTTCTTGGTGGGATCTATCTGTGCCAGAGCCAGAAGAATGGCATTAGAAAAATGTCCACAAAAATGGCGACACACATGAATGGCAGCTATACAAGTCAAGTCAATTTTATTTATATAACCCAATATCACAATTCACTATTTGCCTCAAGGGGCTTTACAATCTGTACAGCATATAACACCCTCTTTCCTTAGACCCTCAATTCGAATGAGATATGCATGTTGTATGTTGACTTACAGAAAGTGCCTCCTAGCATTAGTTACCTCAAGCTGCAAATATGTCAGTCATTACTAACTAGTTAAAATAAAACAAAATAACTCCCTTCCCAAAGACAAAACAGCTAACATGAACACAATGTCAGACTGAATAATGAAAGGAAACAAAATGGCAGTCCGGTCTGATTATCAGGCCAGGTAACTGCTATGTGTTCTTACACACACATCTACATCTACCAGTTTGTAAACCAAGTTAATGTGTGAAAATATATACATGACCACAGATTGATTTTTTCCATTCTGCTTTTACACTATAGACTATAGTTTTTAAAGTCAGGTCAAAAATGAAAACTCTCTTACATTTGTAGCACATTATTCCACGTCCATCAGCTACATTATCTCTGTTATTATCTTTAGACTACTTTCAGTAAAACAGAAATCGTAATTGGTACGTATCAGATGGGTGGAATTGAATGTTTAATTTAGAAATTGACAGTAAAGGTCCCTTGCTCTAAAGCTCGAGCTAAAATAGTGGGTTAATAATGGATAACTGTGAGTGGCTGCGGGAGATGAAGAGAGAAAGGAGTAGATAATAGGAAGCAAACTAGACAAACATATGAGAATGGTTTCTGAGAAAGTGGGGAAGACACTAAGAAATGTATGCGCTCGTTGCACTGTCAGGCATTTCAGTGAAAATCAGTAAGCAGCTGGCTCATTGTAAGCCTTTAACACCCCAGTTTTTGGTTTATTTATGGAAAAGATCTATCTTATCTTGACTTAAGAGGTTCATTTTGAATTGCATGAAACGTATGTATTTAACATATCAAATAGAAAGAAAAAAAAAGAAAGAATATGTTCCAGGCTTCCAACTCCAAGCTTCTAGGCTAAGCCCCAGATATCAAATCCTAGAATCGCCCCTGGTCAGCATATAGATTTTCTGTAAGAGGACTGAAGAAAAGCAGTCCCCTAACAATAGAAAAGTTAATGCACCAAGACAGAGCACACACACACTGTGGGGGAGGAGCTGGGCCCATACTGGTCCCAGATGTAGCCTATGGTGGGGGTGGATAGAGGGGGTGAGTATGAGAGAGACAAGTGAGGCCTCAGAAGGACAGAGAGGATGACAGACTTGAATGGTTCTCTGCACTGATTTGGTTTTGATAGAATCAAAACAATAAGGTGGCACAATAGAGGATAGAGACACAGCAGAAGCAGAGGGTTAACTTTCAAGTACCAGAAGTGTGTTAACATGACCTCTCATGGCTAGAGAAACAATGATTGTGTGAGTGAGAATGACAATGAATGTTTATACAAATTATGCACAGTTCACCAGACTGCACTGTTAGTGCCCATTCATTGATGAGACATCTACAAAATTCACCAGAAGCCTGTTTCTATGGAAGTGAGACTTATCTCCTCACACTGTTGAGGCTGACAGAAACTAGTTTATGAGCTATGGTCTTGACCAGTTTCAATCCATGGTTGGCATCCGCACTCACACTACTCCTTGTAACTTCATTAATGTAACAGGTAAAAAAAATAATTATATTTTGTAGTGAGTGGGGACAAAGACAGGAACATATTTCATATCACAATCACCCCAGAGAAATATTGTTGATTTTGAAAGAAAACAAGGTAATGTAAATTACAATAACCAACAGGGAGCAGGGTCAGTTGCTTCTATGTGTAAGTGTCCTGGGTAATTTTCATACCCCAACTATCTAATATAAGTTTCACATAATGTACTGTAGAAACAAGCATATCAGTGTCATTGAAAATGCATTGTTATGTACAACTTAAAATACTTTAATTATTACTGAAATACCAGTAGCCATCATTATGACGGCTTCCAATGACAAAGTCAAGTCATATAGGACCGCTAACATGCCCCGAAGTTTGTTCCATGTCTTACCATGACTACCATATTCAAAGTGACTTGGACATGCAGCTCCGACTTTCAAAAGAGAGTCTTTGATGTTCACAGTTCAGGTCATCCTAGTACGCATGAATAACATGGATTCTTAGAGTGAGACGTGGCCAGCTATAAAGGTGATGAAATGATCCAGATCAGCTGGATGAATTCTGAGAATTAGCTGTGGTGGTTCTGCCTGTACTTGTGAACAAAGGCTTTGTTGTCACTGCATACACTCAGAGGCGATAGGGCCACCGACCAACAGAAGAAAAATACTATTAACAATTCAGTCTTCAGAATCAATTGTTTTTCCCAAGAGAGTGTGACATCTGTGGGAGGCTGGGGGAGAATCATTAAAAAAAAAATGTTGGCAGCAGCTTGACATCACACTCCAGTTACAACATCTCAATGAGAAAAGGTGCTGCCTGCTCACTGAGAACTTTTAGGGGGTATGAACTCCTTTTGCTCTCTCTCTGAGTGTTTCTACTGATGCAACTAAAACCTTATCACAGGTAATTTCACCCCTACATTAAAGTTGTTATCAAAGAACAACTTTGATTTTGTAAAGAGAGATGCTTCATTTCCATGCTTTGCTAGTTTGAGGGATTTCTAACAATTGATCACCTGGAAGCCCCATAAATCAAGGCACATCTACTGCATGTTTCCCAGGGCCCTATGTTCCCAACATCCATCATGGTATGTCCTCTTAACATAAAAAACAATAATGTCTAAACCTCTAGCATATTAAGCAAAGTGTACAATCTGATACAATACTAGTGTAAGCTTAGAATCTAAAACCCTTGACCTGCAGTTAGCCCAAGACTTAACCAAGTAGTTTGAGTCGCCTAACCTTACCATACCATAGGACCTTATTAACCAGTATCTGATACTTTAACATAGGACCTGGGATATAGGGTGGACTCAGCGTTGGAAATTAGCGAGAGAAAAGGGCAAAAATGCCCCAAGAAATCTCAGATTTGCCCCTAAAAAACGTGATCAAGGGGAAAGAATTGCCCCCAAGATTTCGAGAAAAAAAGAAGATATTTACTAGTTTAGGCCAATATCCTAATCCTACATTAAACCATAATTTTATTTTCATTCAATTCATTTAATTTCCGTCTCTAACGCACACTCACACAAACAGCGCTGTTGTTCATACTACTGTTACGATACCTGACTGGCAGAGGCCATGTGATCCTGCACCTGCAATGAAGTAGCTGCTGCGACGGACCGGTACCTCATTAAAAAAGCTGTTAACTGAAAAAAAAAAAAAAACTGAAGAAAGCAATCCTAGGTCATCACCAACGCCACCCCCAGCAAATAACGCAGGGTTCAGACAGGAGGCGCCCGCTTCCTTTTGGTGCCCATGTTAACCAATCGGGCTGTTCAGACAGGAGGAGCTCCGTGGCCAGCTCACGCTCTGCCGAGTTTCGGCGTCTGTTGTATTTTCTCCATCTGCCACGACCAAATCTGGCACGAAAACACACTGATAATCTATTATAAACAATACGATGTGAAACGATATTAATGAATGAATTTTCAAAATCTCCCCATCCACTATATTTATTAGAAATAGTATCACTGCTGTTTGTGATTGTGTTTTTTATAAATTACGTACGTATTCCACATGATTGCACACATCTCTTTGGAACAGCAATAGTATGTTATGCTTTTTATTTACTCATGCACAGGCTGGTGATTACTGTAATGTTATGCATTTTAATTTGGGCTCATTTCACATTAAAAACAGCACCTTTATGCACTAATTACTGTTTTTCCCCCAAAACTTTGGAAATGCCCCCATGTTTTAGACAGTGGGGGCAAAAGTTGCCCCCGAAATATTTTTTTAATTTCCTACACTGGGTGGACTTCTCAAAAAATGCCTGAGGATGGAGAGTTTTATAAAACAATTCAATGACAACAATATGCTCTCACTCTGCACTTAGACCAGCTTATCTATCATTAAAAAGGCCACTTTAAAAACAATTTTAAAAAATAGAAACATTTGAACAGCTAGCTTTTGAACCACTCCCTGCAGAGAAATATTTAATGATACAACTAAATTTAAAATATGCATAGAAATACAGAGAATACGGTTTTCATGGCACAAAAAGACTATTTTACACTTTAAAAATGATCTGACTGTAGATTTTCTATATGAATTCACATCAGTTAAACAGACTTAAAAAAGGGTAAACTGTATAACAGAAAGTAAATTTAACAGTTTGGTTTACCAGCTGGTCACCAAGAGTTTCACTCATTTTATTCACACAAGCTATATTGCCACAGGTCAAGTCATATTACATCAACTGACCACACGCAAATGCATTATAGATAACTAGCTGCATGAAAACAATACAACACATATGGCAGATCAGTGCAGCGTAAGGGGAGCGTCTTCTTTGAAACATCAAGACCTGGACGCCACATCATCAACTCGACCTCATATTCCACACTGATTTTAAACATTAAAATCTGTGCAGATCTGTTAGCAGCTTTTGTTTGCTAAGAGGGCAGGATCCCCACAATTCTGTGGGGATGTTAAAAATTTAGCTCTGAGCTGAGATCTGAGCTGCATAAGATATTACATTTTGATTGAATATTTCCACACAAGTAAAGTTGTGATGACACAGGGAGTGCACATACAGTACTTTTGCACTTTTCATTTATTTAAATTCTATTAGCTTCATATGAAACAGATAAAATATCAACCTTCTGTTGGAATGCTTTATGAGCATTCCTTGAGTTTCTTGGCGAAATGTTATTTAACCACACCCACAGACTTCAGAGTAAGGATGGGTGGATGGATTGATCTTTTTTAATGATAGTCCTATAGAGAATAACAATATAAACTTTCACTGCAACAGCTCTTTTGCTGGACATTGTGGGTGTGGGTGTGGTCTTAGGCAGACTAATAGACATGAAAAGGAACTTAAAAGAATAACCTTGTTCTTTCTTGCTGCACCAAGCTGCTGCTGACACTATACTTTCAAGCACTGCTGGATCATCTACTTTATTGTCCCCCCCGAAACAATAAAGTGCTCTTTTCTTTTTTTTTTTCCCCTTTATAGTCCAGTGTGGGATAAGGAAACAGCAGATGAATCTAGCCAATCTAACATATGCCGATGTCCCATATTGTTGAGTAGGCGTAAGTAGCAAGTGACGAGACAAAGGGAAGTTATTTGTTGCAAAACAAACATGTCACAAAACAAATACCACTCATATTTCACTCTAACTGTAATGTAATTGTTTCAAGAAATGCACTTAATCAACATAGAAGAGTTATCCTCTGTCTTTATATAGAGACCAATAATAATTTTCTAAGAGTATGTAATACGTAACATGAAGTAATACATGTTTAGCCAAAACCCTGGTGATAATGTTTGCTGTCAGTTCAGTGCAGTTCCACATTGCAGTGTTGAGTAATACAAACCCCGGGGTTAGGAGAAGTAAAATTGATGTGGTACACAGGAGTGCTACAACTATTGATTGTTCTGTGCTGTTTCTATTGCCTCATCTCTCATCTCTTAAACAGTATCAAACATTTGTGCAAGAGCTGGAAGGAGAGATGGCCTAAGAGGAGATGCAATCCTGTTCCAGTTAGCGGGGGTACCATGGCTACCTTAAAGCTCTGCTTCAGTACAACAACAGGGGGTTCCATGGTGTTCAGCCAATATCGCTTCCTCTCCCAGGAGATGGAGAACACAATGCACTCCTGACTGCCATTGAGTGCACAGTGTCACCCATAAATTATGGCTTTTCCTTATCCCCAGTAACAGAAACAGGCTTTACACTGCAAATGGCATATAGAAAGTGAGCCAAGACATTCAAATGATTACATACAGGTGGCTGTCAAACCCTGCAATTTGGTATTATAAAATGAGGAATGAGGAATAAGAGATGAGCTACATACTAGCTGAAAATAACTGTGTTTCAGAAACACGAGTTCAAACTAGACTGATTTTGCTCACTCAGGTTCAAATCATTTTGACACCAGCTTTGTCAAATGTGTTACCTTTGTATTTCTACAAGTGTTCTAAAAATTTCACGTTCCAACATCAAACCAAATTGTTTGTTAAGTTTGGTCAGAGTGATTAAAAAAAACAGTAGCCTAATTATAAAATGTCTTGTTAATTACTAAAGCATGCTTAGCAATCTAGTATAACAGCACATCCTGAATGTGGGTGTAGTCTACTGTAAAATGACAGAAAAAATATCCTAAAAGGTTAAACAAATAAGCCTTGCATAAAAGATGGTCTTAAGCAGATGGCTAGACAGTGATACACATATGCAGTTATTTCCCAAAGGGCAGAGAAGAGTCTGTCCATGCTTGGCAGCCTGGAATCACAGCTCTTGCCTTGTCTGCCTCTAGTCAATATTTAGTAAAAGATGTCTTTAGTAGTTTATATAGTTCTTGTTAAACAAAATTACTGCAAATACAAACTTTCTTACTCACTATACTGTTTTTCTGTCACATCAAAGGATAGGAAATGTTAAAATGCATTGTAAGTAACTAATGGAGGAACAGACTGAACTAGTGCTTAAATCATTAGATGATTATTTATTGTTTTATTTATTTACTAATAGACAACAATTTTGATAATCAATGGATTGTGTAAGTGATTTTACAAGCAAAGATGCCAAACGATAGCTGGTCCCACCTTCTCAAATGTTGCTGCTTTTCCCACTTTTTTTTAGACAAGAAATATAAAAATGTCTCCTTGGACTCTGGGAAATTGTGATGGTCACTAGTCACTACTTATCGACATTTATAGATTAAATAATTAATCTAGTAACAAAAGAATAATTGATTGAATATGAAAAATACTAATTAGGTGCAGCCCTTGAGTGATTGTTTTTCCATTGCATTATGATGGACTATTGATGATATTATGAATGTATTAAAATTATATCTCACCCACATTATATTTCTTTCTGAATGCTCTCGTCTTAAACTCTTCTCTAAACCTCACAAGCTACAACTAAGACAGTATGCTTTTCCCTAAAACATATACAAATTATTAGATTCTTTTAGCCTCATCCTTTGCAGACTGTCCCCTCATCTGGCTAATGAAATGACATGGTAAACATATGGGGGGAGGGGGGGCACAGAGACCCACACAGCCCTAACAGTGAGTCTGAGCATACCTCCTTGCCAATCAAAAGTTCAGATTCTAAATACAGCCTCTATGTGACCCCTGGAGGCCTCTGAGATGCCATATCTCCAGTTACAGGAAGAAAACGTGGCTACACTACACTGGGTCACAAAAGCTTTGGTCTGACTCTCCTGCTGCACGGTACTGTTGAATGCAGAGTGCACTTTGCCTGAATGCGTGTCTGCAAACAAGCCCACCTAGCGCACCACAACACACATAGAAACTCTTGATAATGTACAATTTAGCTAATAAACAAGAGGACATTGAGCCAGCAGTAGCCTGCGCTGCAGTGTGTAACATGCGAAGCAGGCAGAAGATACTTATCACTGACTGAACACAGGCTATGGGTGAATAACAGGTTTTTATCAGAGCTTTAGCTGAATATGTCAGCTCACTACTTACCGTAACCGGTACGGTTGACACTGGAAATTGTAACGCTTGATTATTCCTTGATACGCAGCCTATCAGGTTACTTAAACTAATTGTTTTCATTGTTAAAAAAGCTAACTACTAGAGACTTGACTATAAAGTAGCGTTACACTTGCAGGGTGAGGCAAGGAAAGGCTGTGTTACTCACTCGGAGTCAAGCGCAAAGGCGTAATAAAGAATTCAAAATCATTTGCAAAAGATTAGCATGGCTTGTAACTCGTGCGGCAGAAAACGAGTGATGAGTTTATTTGAACAGTGCGTAATGTCAAATAAACAAAAGAGGCAAAATGATCGGACAAAGAAATTTAAGAGCGCTGGAACCACACAAAGGGGAACAGCTAAACGGTCTTTACCTGAGTGAAGAAACGGAAGGATTAGTAACCAGCCCCTGGACGATTAAACAGCCGTTAGTACAGATGTGGGACCGTTATTTTCCTAGCATGAAGGTGGCCGGTGTCAGTTAGCTTAGCCACTCCACTAGCCTAGCACCCTAGCTTGTCTCTGCCTGCCGGACAGGCTCACACAAGTCAGTCGGAGCAGGCTTTCAGCACTGGGCTCACTGGATAGCAGTGCTCGGAGTGCGGTTTGGATAACGTTAGCAGAGTGGGCGATACTGAGAATTTAGCTAACGAGAATAGCCCAGCTCCGTAAATAAACGCTATGGAAGCGTGTTGTGGTATAAAGAGCTGCAAAGTATTTCGGTGCGGGGATTTATTCAACGTTACCCCGCCAACTAGCTTAAGCATAATGATGAATGAAAAGGCAGACCTCGCCTAAGCTAATGTTAGCAGCACAGCGGGTCAGTCAGTGCAGCAAGTGTAAAGCTACCAGGCTGCTAGCAACAAAAAAAAATCATCCAGTTGACAAACCACAGCATTCAACTAACTAACGCTACGCACCTTTAACCGTTGGAGATGACACCTCTTGCAGGTCTACAAACTGTGTACAGCGCCTGGTCTCACTGAGTATTCCCAAAAAATTCGTGTCCTCCTGCTCAATTAACCCACGGTGAACAGTGAAAAGCGACTTAATCTGGACGCTTTCCTCAATCCTGTGGTGCTGAATTTGAGGCTACACGCTTCTGTCGGTGTCTCGGAAATGTCTCCTCCTCCTATTGCTCCCTGCGAAATAATGACCCCTCCCAGCGCTCCAACCACAACAACAGAGTAGGCAGGTGCAGATGATGGTGCGCTAGTAACGGGAAGCCTTGCAATATAGTGGGCTGTGTGGTAGATTCCAGGGTTGTCAAATCAGGAGAGCCTCCGTCGTTGACGCATGCGTGATTCCGAGGATGCGCCCTGCCAGTGAACACATTGAGGATTTCTGAGATTTGCCATATTGTGGGAGGGTGCATGCCGATTCCAGCTGTAGTAATAGTAATGACAACATGACATAACTAATAGCCCAACTGTGTTAATACCATAATACATTTAGAGAGATATCAGATGGATATTACAGAAAGGCTCTCTGTAGAAGTCACTATTGTATACGTTTTTGCTGTAGAGATAACAGCAGATTAATATGGTCATTAAGTGTGAGGAGGGCAGAATAAGGTTTCTATCAAACATCACAGACATGATGGGTGCAAATTTGGTGTAGCTGGTTGAGGTGGATCAATTTTGCGGTGTTGAAAGTGCTGTGTGTGTGGAGTTATTATTTTGCTTTTAATTGTGTTGTATATAATTTAAGAGCCTTACATACAAGTACAGACAAGTGCTAAAAATATTTGAAATATGAAGAATCAGAAAAACATCAAATCATGAACAGATTTTGATTAATAGATCAATGCAGTTAAACCACATGGATATATTTGAAAAAATAGTTTTTCAGTGTGAATGTGAAGTGCAGCATGTAACTTAGGGAATAAGTTGGCCAAAAAGAAAACTACTGAAACATTTTTTTCTACATATTATAGTCATTGAGGAGACTTACATTGTTACATTGTTTACATTGATTCTACATACCTAACTGACTCTGGCTTTGTCTGTACAGGTCACAGACACAAGGACGATACATACAAAACACCCACTAATAGCTCAAATATAGAGAATTCATAACACACATGTGACAATGTGTCTCAAAGTTTAAATAAATAAAAGTATAATGATGTCTCTAACTAATCACATTCATTATTCCAAACATTAACCTGAACAAGAAACATACATAAAATGTAAAGCATCAATATACTGAATGAAAAAGATAGGAGCAGAATGACAAAAAATCAGTCTCACAGTTTGCATGTCTGATAAGTCCTCTGATACTTTAGAGAGGTTCAGCCGTGTACTTACTTTTATTTTTAGACATTGTTTTAAATGAAAAAGCAATGATTCTGCAGGAATAATAACTGTTACATATACTCTGTGTATAAAAGCACAAAACCCATCCAGATGCTTCAATATGCATGACTTTGACCGTAAAGCCCAACTTTAAGATTCTATGAATCACTGAAAGGCCACAATATTTAGAATATAATGGCTATAATTTAACCAACTGATACAGCAATCCTGAGAAAACAGTTCCCACTCAAACAGCTGCAGAGTACAGACACAGGGTCTGTCTACCCATACACAAAGCATTAAAACTCAGACATCAACCTGTTCACTGTAAACATGTTTGTTTTTTTATTATCTACAAGAAAAATTACGCCAGGTAATTTGTGCCCCTTTTGCTCTGCTGACCACAGACTTGCTAATTACTCAACAAAACTCTACAAAACAGAGTGATTTAATAAGAGAGAATGAATAGAATTATTGACTGAAGGCTTCTGCTTAAATGCAGATAGTTTAAACTCAAAGAAAGAAGCTTTAAAAACATACTATTTGTTTTTGTAACCTACAGTTGGTGTGTTTTTTGCATATTTTTGCAGATAAAAACAGGGCTTTCTTCTCCCTGCCTAATACACTGTAACATGAATGCTGTCATATGTAGCTACAGCTTTCACTAGCACCCCAGCACAACCAACCTTCCTCTCATCTGGCAGCGGATACAGTTCTTGGATCTGTTAAAACGTTTATTTCAGCAGAAGCGTTGTACTTTATACCACCCCAGTCCTGAACTTCCTCAGTAACATCACAGACTATGATTTGGATAACTGGAGGACCTAGAGACAATTGCACAAAGTTTACACATTAACCCAAACATGTCCATCCATTCATTCAATTCTCCGCCGCTCATCTGGGTCTGGGTTGCAGTGGCAGGAGGCTATGCAAGGTAGATCAGGTATCCTTCTAAAAGCTTCATCCTCCAGCTCTACCTGGGGGATCCCAAGGCTTTCCCAGCCCAGATTGCATATGTAGTTCATCCTGCTTGTTCTCAGTCTTCCCCAGGGTCTTCTCCAAGTTGGATGTGCCCAGATTTTGTCCACAGGGAGGCTGTAAGGAGGCATCCTAATCAGATGCCTGAACAACCTCAACTGGGTCGTTTTACATGTAATATAAGGGGGGGGGCGTACAACTCTGAGCTCTTTCAGTTATCTGAGCTCCTCACCCTGTCCTTAAGGGTGAGCCCAGATGCACTACGAAGGTAACTCATTTCAGCTGCCCCACTGCCCAGAGCTAATGACCATAAGTAATGTTTGAAACATAGATTGCTTGGTTTAATCATGCGCTTTGCCCTCAGGCTCAACTTCCTCTTCATCTTGACAGTCCAGTGCAGTGGCTGCATAACCACAGACAGCAATCCGCCTGTCGATCTCCTGCTCCATCTTAACCTCACTTACAAACAAACCTAATCTCAACTAAGCTCACTCCCCACCCAATGAAGCCATGCCAGTTTATCACTCCATTCCTCAGGAAAAGTGGATCTCAGAAGTAGAATTGGTCTAAAAAGCTGGAAACCTTTACTGTCACTTATTTTGTGAGTATGTCCCCTGGGCTAGAGCGCAGGCCACTGTTAAGGCTAGAGGAAAACATAGGTTGCTGAAATCACAAGCATATTTCATATCACTCCCAACTGACCAGTCACATTTTGAATGCCCAATAAACTTCAATATATCCAATTATTGCTATTTAGCATGATGGAGAGAGATGCTACTAAAAATGGTTTAAAAGATTTTGTATAACCGTGAGGTAAACTATACCTCTGCATACAGAAACACAGAAATGTAATTTTTTTGATGATTCATGATGACATGAGGAATTTCACCTTTTATACATAATCACCACCTCTATTCCTATTATAACTACCTAATCAATCCATTACAGAGCTAACCACTTATTTATATATTTTCAAAAGCACTTAATTTTAGTAGACAGCCATATTAATTACTCATTCATCAACATGTCAGCTCACAGTACAGGCTTAGAGGGGAGACACACCAAGTTATTTTTAAGTTTAGTCTGTTAAACTTGAGGACAATTACAGAGTCTGAAATTGTCTCCCGAGGAAATTGGATTACACTGATTTCCAGCAAACATATTAGGTCAGTAAGACACTGCTGAAGTAGATGGACCTTTGATGCTATGCAGCTGGGGCAGATGAAATCTTGTTGAACATTAACAATCTCTTAGGAAAACAGTCACATTATCAATATCAAAACACACCAATTTAAAACAATAGCATGAGAGAAGTGTAGAGGTTTTTAAAGTGGAGAACCATGGCCTAAATGTCTTGTTGAAAGAAAAAAGTGAAACCAGGGTACTCTAAAAGTGATGATCAATAAATCTAATGGCGAATCCTTTATTGGTGAGTAAACGTTGTTATAGGGAGAACCTTTGTCTGGGGAGAAGAAAAGAGCAGGAACAGCAGCCCATTGTCTCCCATCTGATGGTGTTTTGAGTGCATGGCAGCAATCCAGCACAACATGTTAGCAAGCTATTATTTATTTGTCAGATTGGGGACCATGACTATGGGGTTACTGTAGAGTTGTCTCACAGTGTATCCCAGTCTTTCACTATCTGGCTCACTGGCCTGATCCATCTGGAGCAAAGCTACACTGGGAATAAACCTACCTTTGAGTTTGAGGAGTTGTCATCTACTTTATTATATTTAGATCAAGGCAAGCAGCATAAAACAGTACAAGATCACAAACTCCTTGTTGCTAGCAAAGCTACACAGCTTCACTTTGAGATTTCCTCTGAGATTTTAGCATACAGCTATTCATCCAGTGTCTATGTACTACATTATACAAGGGTACAGTACGTGTGTGCTTATGTATACACATGCCAAAGTGACAAGTGCAGTCCATATGCTTGGCTTACATAAAACCCCATCTGTTTGGAACACATATTCATATTCCACCTCAGTGTCCAGCTGGGCCCTCCCCTCCACCCAGAGGAGAGGCACTCCAGGGACTGCAATCAGAAAATGTCCCTGGACTGCAGCTCCTATCGCTCTCTTAACATAATGAGGCCATCACTACACCCAACCCGCTGTACTTTGGGGATGAATAATAAAGTTTTGCAGTCTCTTGGCTCACAAAATCCCACGCTGTATCCTGTGAGTCAAAGAGATGAGAACGCAGAGGACAGGAAAGAAGGGTTGGGGCTGCAGTTCTGCAGAAAACTGTCATTGGAGGTTAATATCTCAAGAGGAAAATAGTTTTCCTGTTTCTTTTAATTCCCTCCATTGTGACGTAAGGTGCTTTCACATCTGTTGAGACCAGAGCCATTTCATTTTCAAATGTCAGAGTCATGAATGGCCATGGACAGAGTCATTCTGAATGGCCTTACAACCAAAACAATTCCCACTTAGGGTTAGGGAAGAGTTTTGGGTTTTACCTGAAGATCATGAAGACTATGCAGCAACTTACTAACTTTGTAAATACTTATAAATCAGAACAGTGTCCCTTACTCCTTCTACCAATAATGAGGAAAATATTCAAAGGTGCGAAAGATCTACACAACCGCAGTATGTGCATAGCATTTATCTGAAAAGTAAAAGCTATGAGAAAACGTTTTGACCCATAACCAGTTACGTAAGCAATAAAATGATTTTATAAATGCAGCTTAAAGACATATTTTACAATATGTGATCTCCATACTGCCTTAGCAGTATGAGGACAACAAAAAGGCTAATCAAGGCCAGTCATGGGTACCACAGCACTTCACAGAATGTATATGTCCATCTTAGGGCGAATGTATTCCCTTATTCATTATCTGTATCCTTCAGGCAGTTTATGATCAGTGAATCAGGACCAGGATGTGCCTTTTGATAGTGTTATCAATGGAGAGTTTCTCTTATGTTAATTATAATCCTGGGAGAGACTTGCCTTCAGTACCACTAACTTGTTCAGGCACATCTTTTCATCCAATGAGATATAATCACTGTAGCAATCATCATATCATTTCTTCTGACTCCATTCTCGTTATCATTATCCTCACATCAACACAAATGTATCACTTGGTCTGGGGTATTATTGAAACTGTTCACCCTTTATCTTAATATATTTTAAAGGGAAAAAAAATCTTGTTCAATGTGACAATCAGATATGAGGGTCTCTGCACAGTTGTGTGTCAGATTGCCTTTCAAATGCAGAGCACAAGAGTGAGAATGATTACATTTAAATGAGCACCCCCACTTTACATGATGATCTTCGTGAGGATATTCTTACAATTACCTCCATGCTCAATCAGGGACACTAAAAATCAGGGACACTAAAAAATAGGACGTCTATTTTGGAGTTAAATGTCTTACTGAAAATGACATAGTCAACCAGAGGTACGCCGTGATCTGGTGGTTGGACACTTTATTGTGCATTGGTTGTTCAAGCTTTTCTTACTACCCCCTTTGATACGTGACCAAAAAAAAGTATTCCTTAGTAGTTCAACATAATATACTCTATTTTTTGCTGATTGTCTCTGTAGCATCCTGAGTCATGAATTAAAGATTGTTCATGGTTTAATACATGAGATGAAATTAATCATTTAGAAGACTGTCAGACATGATATATTATTGGGCATGGTTTAATGGCTATCTTTTATCCTTTGGAGAGTATGTGAAGTCATTTCACAGTGAATGTTCTTAGGTCTATGGATCATGAGTTAGTGGAAGCTTTACTGCAACAACACACCATTACCTTCCTTCACTGCTGGTACTACTGCTTGGCTGCTGACGATGATGCTATGGCAAATGGATTGCACTAGAAAGCAACGTATCCATGTAATATATTTCCCTCTTATGTTACTGCTAGAATACCCATCTACTGTGGAGGTTCAGCATGCTCAAAGATGAGATGGTTGCATAGGCTGTGAATGTGCATATATTCATCCCTTCAAGGGCTGAAATACTAAAGCATAATAATGTCAGATCCTTTTTTTTTTTTTTTTTACTTACTTTACCATCCCTCTCCACCAATCTAAAATGCTTAAAGGGACAGTTTCTACTCCAGTAAAAAAGCAGTCATGTCTGTGAAATGTACTGTGGATTATTAGGCACTCAGGGAAGAGGTGGCATATTTGTGATTATGTTGCCCTTTCTGCATCACCCAGCGGCTCGCTTTGTTAGCATCCAAGGATGTTAGGACTGTGCTGACTAGATAGGCTTGTGTGGCATCTCCCAGAGATGCACACGTTACAATGGGATTTAATGTGAGAACGAAACAGCATCTGCCTGTCATTTTGTCTGTGTGTTTGTGAATTTGAGGCTTCCATCCCAAACACAACCCCACAACCGAATGCCACCTGTTAGGATTTATACAAGAACATATTCTGAATTTTAAGGTAGAGCGTTGATGTGGCTTTTTTGAAAATAATTGTGCACACGTGCAGAGCAAAGAATTTCATGAGATGAGCACGGTTTCTGTGGCCAAATAAGCTGGAGGGAAGTCAATTAGTAGCACCCCAGTACCGGCTCTTTTGTGAGCTCCATACCAGTACACAGCCTTTAGGGAAGGCTCCCAGCTCTTTTTAGCATTTCTGTTTCTAGCTTCACCACATCTGTAAGCTCTTGTGAATGAAAAAAAGGGGTTGTTAATACAAAATACATGTAGTGTTGTGCATAATATTCCAACAACCTTTTCAAATCATGTAAATAAGAGGTTGAGTTAAGAACTCTAGATGAACAAATCAGAAAATAATGTTTTGGATGTAAAGGTGAGAAATGGCTTGATTAAACATCCTGTTAGCAGTGTTCTGTTCTCTGCAGCATTTGCTTTTATTGTACATATTGTACATCTCAAAACAAAAACAAATTATTTTGATTGAATTGGAGTCTCTGCATTGGGTACCACTGTCAGAAAACAACAATTGTAATGGTCAACGAGTTTGACTAGTGTTGTTATCAATGTTTAATGAGTTTTTGCACGCTCTCAGCACTAACTGCACACATAACCTTTTTAGAAGTGGGAACCCTTTCTTTAGGAAACAAGGTTAGGAGTTGTTGTGAGGAAGAGATTTGGAGAACATCATTGTAATACACATGATGATGGGAAAGGTCACTGGAAGCTAGAAAATGAAGACTAATCATCACTTTCAGTGTTAAGTCACATGTGTGCTACATACACATGCATGTCTTTACAAAGCTGCAGATGCAAACACCCATGCACAGCTGTTATTGCATGAATGATTCATGTTTTGTCACTGCTCCAGCTCCTTGAAAAGCTGCATGATGATGTCATGCTGGAGCTTTCACAGACGGAAAATCCCTCCATAGATTTGAGAAACTTTAGCATCCACTGAGAAAGATGAGCTGCACTTTGTGCTGGAAAATGTTATGACCTTTCATGAGAAAGGCAAGAACAACCACAGAACAGACTACCCTGGCTCCTCACAGCTGTCAGTAACTAAAGGAGATTGCAGAGCACAATGAATGAGGGAAAGAAGGAAAAAAAGGGACAGTAACACACAGAGAGACATCAATTATTCATACTTCCTGTGTATGTGTTTTGAGGATGCAACTGTATATTCAAACTAGAAACAAGCCATAGCGAGTGTTGGTTGTTTTCCTGGGCACAGGTTTATTTCTACAGAGGTTTTCACTTCTCAGGCACAAAATTCATTCTAGAGTACTTTGAGTAAATGTACCAACAAGGCCTTAGGGGGGTGTTGTAATTACTTCTCTGGCTTTTGTCCAGGAAATGCAGCTAATTTTCCTCGTGGAAGCCCTAAAATAGGAGGAAAGCCAGAATTGTCTCTGGCCATTTCATCAATACACAGCAGTATACAAGCATTCGTCCATTTCATTTACATTAGGATATCAAAGTGCACAAATGTGCCACACTTAAATATCGACTACAAACCCCCATCATATTTATATAACTACCCCTCCCACACACACACACTGTACATTTTCCAGCTCTATATTTCAACATTCTCTCTTTACATGTTAAACACTATATTGCAAACTGTATGTAAATTAAGCACAATGTCGGTCCATCATGTTAATCAAAACAAATCCTGTCTGCCAATGATAAAATGATCACAAGTACAACTAAAAAAGTTTTTGTAACACAATTCTTTACCAAACACACATTGCATAGTTACTACTTGAACCAGAGAATGAGTTCATTGCAATATAATGGAGTTACATACATTATTGGTGCAACCATGTGTACAGCAATAATGTGATTCAACAGAGGGTGAAAGCCCCCCCACTGAGAGGATGATTGTATTACATGATTGCACTATATATGTACTG
The DNA here is from genome assembly GCA_008360985.2 of Macquaria ambigua. Classification (NCBI taxonomy): domain Eukaryota; kingdom Metazoa; phylum Chordata; class Actinopteri; order Centrarchiformes; family Percichthyidae; genus Macquaria; species Macquaria ambigua. The sequence goes on from VMKM01001409.1 coordinate 24,528, forward strand.
TTCCCCACACTGCAGGAGGGCCATGGAAAAGATAATGCAAGCCAAAATTATATTTACTTTTAAAATGAACTTGAGAATTGCACTTGATATGAAGAAAAATAATGTGAACCATCTTTAGGGAATATCGTGAAATATGAGTCTCCATGAAAAATCTAATTTTAATGTTTTATTTATACCAGGTATTTCTGCTACAGCAGTTGTCATGAAAAAACTTGTGCAGTGCATTTTCTATTGTGAGATAGAGGACCATGGCATACAGAGTAGATGGTTTTAAACATACATTGGTTATAAAGATACATAATAAATAACATTACTTTGTCACTCAAATTTAAGGTCTGGATGAAATTGGGGTAAAGGAAAACAAATTAGCTGCAGCAATGTAAATATTATTAAAATAATAGTAACTACATTTATGATATCACAAAATTGACAGTGGATCAACAATAGAAAGGTCAACACTTAAACAGAAGATTACTTGGCCCTAATACTTAGAACACTACAATACATTAAAGCAGGATTCATTATCACCCTGACATTATGTTTGTCCACCTTCCTATCAACGCTTAAGTAGATAACTCCAAACATGAAGCGTCAATAACAGGTCTCAGTGACAGTCCCTGTAAGCATCAGTCACAATTGTCTTTACTCAGGGCTCCTGGATGGCTGAGATGATGAGTGGCAGATGCATTCACTAAGTGTTGCCAACTTGCCACTGTGACAGTAGACAACAAGCACCCTAAGGGAGACAGCTAACCTCAATTGATGATGCAGTACTGGTCATCATTTGTCACTGCCATTGCATCTGCAACAATATGGCAAGAAGATTAGATCCCTGACTTCATAATCTTGATTTATAGAAGTCATTTGTCTCACAAAGTGAATCTTGGGCGTATTGAGCTACCTAAAAAACAGTTAAGAAGAAGAACCAGACACTTACTTGTAAAAGGGTTTCAGAGTTTGCTGAATTATTTCTGCAAGTGTGTGTCTGTGCGTTATATGTTTTTTCCACCCAGGACCTTGGCTTGTTTATATAGAGTTTAGGTTGACAAAATCACCTTTAAGAGTCACCTTTAAAATGACCTTTTAAAACACATTTGCATATCACCATGCAGTACTTGATGATTCTAGTGTTTTTACTCTTTCGGCATGTAAAATGTCTATTCTTTTATTTATCTCGTCAGCTTTTGCAAAGATGCACACACTGCCATTAGAGTTAGGACTGATACTCATGATAATGAGGAGATGAAGACTGCATTTGATGCAATTACAGATGTAGAGCCTTAAGCACAAGAAATATAATAAGATGTAACATCCAATCAATTAACTGAAACTCTGAGTCTCAGCCTAGTGCAATTCCATTAGATTTGCCATGGAAACCAGATCACCTACACTCCTAAAACTGATTAAATGTCAAGCATTTCATACTGTGCTTGTATTGCTTAAGTGTTTGTTGCAATGCCTAATAAAGCCAGAGGCAAATAAAAGTAGAGGGACAAAGACGATGCCAGCAGACAGCCACTCTAGATTAGAGGCCACACAGCCTTGAGTACTGGCTGTTTTATGGTGTGTGTACTGTCACTTGATCTGAAATATACACTGTTACAAAGTCCTGTTCAATGACTCTCATCCATTTATAAACAGATCTCCAGAGAGGTCTCAAAGCGAATGCTTCGCCCAGAGTGCAGTCTCGCTGGTTTATATTGAACCTCCAGACACTTTAACTGCTAACCAGAGGGCCACTGTGCTTCCATTGCAAAAGAATACTGCAGTGCTGTTACTATATGAGAACAATAAATTTCTTTAGAGGAAGATGCATTTTGTTCCGTGAGATTGTATAATATATTTCTTAATGAGCACAGAACAGAAGCAAAATTGGAAAACTCCTTGAATCCCTCATTCTTGATGTTCTTATGTGGAAAAGCTCAGAAATTGTAAACAGTACCTCCGCTTGATAACACCAGAGGGAACAAAGTAAAGCTTTACGTGTTTTTTCTTGCCATCATCAGTATAAAGCAAGAGGGAGATTACTCAGAAAGATACATTTCCTACCTTAATGTCTTTTTCTCTCTCCAGTCAATAATACAGTTCTACACAAATGCAGGCGGATTACTCTGCAGCAACGCTGAATGGCAGCACTCTTGATCACTGTCTTGGAGAAACAGCGAGGGTTGAAGTGTTTGAAATATTACTGGAGAAACAACACACTATGTAAAAGATGCATTTCCTTTTCACTTGTGCAAAAACTCTTACTCTTCTCTCTTTCTTCCAGATAAGTAAGCAAGTAAGTAAGGAAGGAAAGAAGGTCGAGCAGGTGGATTTGATCTTGGAGATACATTCTCCTAGCCAAAGTGTGTCCACTCATGCTCCCTGTACCTCTGTGGGTTGCAGAAGACGTGGATGCTTCTGTTTCAACCAATGTGGCTGTCTGGCTAAAAGCTGAGTGGTCAGCTTACTGTTGGTAAAACAATGGCCTCCATTGTTTCCCAGAAAAAGCTGCTGCACCCAAAGCTGTAAATCAAGAATGAACTATTATTCCTCACTGAAACAGAATAATGGAAGCAAGCTGCCATGATTCAGTGATGCAGAAAGAGAGTTTTTTGTGTGTGCGTATGTGAGAGAGGGGAAGATAATAGATATTTAAGAGCAGTTCAAAAGCACATATCACCTTGTCCAATTGATATGTCAAGTGAAAAAAAAAACATTTTACTCTAGAGATAGGCTTAATCTATTTGAAACTAAAGCATCAAGTTCTAACGTCAAGTGTGTCTGACAAAGCTTATCACAGAGGAGATTGTCCTCACAAGAAAAAAACAACTGCATTGGTTGGCTGATCTTTGACCTATGTTTGCATTTTCATGGCAATCGACCTCTTGTGACCTTGTGACTAATGACTGTTATCTCTCAGAAGAAAAGGCAGAAGTTGCGTGAAACTGTTACAGTGCTGAAAAACCTCTCAGGGTGGACGTCAGAGTGGATTACTGAGTCAACAAAACATGTGACTTTGACACAGGAGACTGTTTGCATCCTGTCTCTGATCAATAGTTAGTTTTAACATTGATTGCAGCTTTCCATAACCATAACCAACTATTTTAGTCGCTTTTACTTAGATACTTACAGATACTTATCATTTTGGAAAGCAATGACAAATGACCTGTTTTGTTGTTTAGGACTTGGACAGCTCTCTGTTGTCCCACATGGTCCTGTGGTCAGGATGTTTTCGCCGAGGTGGCCAGAGTTCAAGTCTCGGTATGGAAAAAGATTGGTTTGATGCATTAGGGCGTAAAGTGATAAATTATGTTCCTGATCAACTGATGTCTTCCTCAAAGGACATCAGAGTGCTGCAATGTGTCTCTCTTCCACCAGTAGGTAAGTTTTCTGGAACTTTGTTTGATCTGGAGATGAAGCACATCATCTTGATGTGTCTCTGCAATTTCTTGTTAGTTCAACAGCTAACCAACTATCTACTATCTATAGTCACATATGATCCAGCGTTCAGGATTCTTGGTTTTCAGAGCGATTGTTGTTGAGTGTGAATTTAGCCTTCCTCTTTTGTACGTGTATGGGAATGAAGCGATGCTGAAAAAGTGTCTTTACCTTAGATGTATTTTGAGAAAACAATAACAGTACAATTTTAAGACACTTTTGGTAAAGTACAAAACACACTTCAATATAGTATGTATCCTTTAAAAGTATGTTTGAGTATACGTTTTTCTATAATACATGTGATGTTTATTCTCTTGTCGTCTTGGTTAAACTGCATATTTGTTGTGGGGCGAGTTGGATGATTACGTTAAATATCTTGATTCTATTGGGCGGTGCACTAGTACTGAATTGATTGAAGACCAGTTACTTTGATTTATCTTTGTAAAAATGAAAAAAATGAGTTTGAGGATAAACCATGCAAGACTGAATGAGTTTTGACAGCTCCTCCACCCACATGCCTGAATCGTTTGTTTATTGAAGACACAACAAATGAGCTATAAAATCGTGCACCAGCAACAGACCGGCTGAACAAAGGAGGAAAACACTGACAAGGCGCTCTTTTTTGACCTCAATCTGGTACTGCTTATACAACTCAACAGTCCAACAGAGAAGAAATGAATAAAAATCAGTTTTACTATTATGGTGTTAGTAGTGCAAATCACAGAACTAACATTTTCTCTGGGTGCCTGATAAACATTTTGCTGAGAGCAGAAACATTTAGTTGTTTAAATGGATAAAAAATTGATGTCTAAAAAGTAATTTTGTTTAGAGAGTGGGTTGCTGCTGCTGTGTAGTAAAGTATCCCAGAGACTTACAAACAATTAGCTGGTGTAAACTTTTGCACCCACTGTAGACTTCTCTAGTGTCCAACTTTCACATCTGTCCTCATTCTATTCACTTGCTTCCTCTTAACTTGCTTCTCCTCTTCCTTGTGGCTTCCTGCTACCTGCTACACATTACGCTGGCTGAGAGTGAAGTGAATTTAATGTGCCATCTGTTGCGTCCATTACAGCTTCTGTAGTCTGGGGTCTGGCCACACAAGGTACCGGATATAGAGGGTATAGACTTCATGAGTTACCAAAGAAGTAGTGTTAGGGCACGTTTAGACCAACAGCAGCCCTGCGTGAAAAAAATGCAGCCTCCTCATTCATTTGAATAAAACCAGTCCTACGACACAGTGGGGGGTGCCAACGCAGGAGAGAGAGCTCAGGCAAAAAAAACGCAGGGTCGTCCAGCAAAATAGTTTAACCTTTGTAATGGCGTATGTCTACTGTTTACCTCGTGATCATCGCGACGAAAGATAAAATAATTCCCGCTGAGATAACTTTGCAGATTTGTAAAGCTCTCTGTGTCAGAGTATTATAAACAACTATCTGATAGGCCTTCAAATTCACAGATCTGCTGTTTGAATGCAGGACTGTTTTCGGCCTGAATCTCTGCTTAATCCAGCTGGACTTCCTGGATCGTATTTCATTGTCTCACTGGTACCTGAAGTAACACCCCCACCAAAGCAGCCTCTTAACACAGGGCTGTTTTCTGTCTGGATGCCCGCTTAGCTTATTCTATCACTTGCCTATCATATCCCATTATGAATTACATACATAACTTGTAGTTAGTGGTATAAAATGCTTTGTGGGTATCAAATGGATCACTTCATGCTAAATTCTGCAAAAGACGTAACAAAATAATGCAATAAATAATCTTTTTTTGTATCCAGCTGGCGATCAGAGTTACCTCAAAATATGTCTTTTGCTTTCATTCAGCATTCCTTGAGTTTATATTTAGCTGCTTATCTCAAACGTGTAAAGAATAATTATTCTCATTAATTTTCAGATTTGTCTCATGGCAGTACAAAACATAATCTGAAACTGTAATTACTTACTCTTAATGGAGCAAGTACATACAGAATGTGTCCAAGGTCTGGCTGAAAAAACAGTATGCATGACATAATGGTCCACTTTGAGAGGCCTTTCCACACCCCAACAAGAAAATCCACTCCACTAATCCACTAATCAATTATTTACATATTCCCTTGGTTATGCCAGGAAATTCCTGTGAGCATATAAAATAAATAAACCGTGGAAAGAGGTGAGGGGGAATTAACATTGTGTTTGTGTGTGTGTGTGTGTGTGTGTGTTTGTGCATATGCGTGTTTGGGGTGAGAAAGTCAGAGGAGAATTAGAAACCCAGAGATGTTTTGGCCAAATGATATCTCCAATTTGTCAAAACCAGTGTTTCTGAAAAGCACTGATGTTGGTTCTCTTGACTAAAGTGTTTGGAAAAACGGCCTTTGCTGCCTCTCAAAGAAGAAAACCAAACAGCTTGAAGAAAGATAATTAAGATAATTGGATAACAAAAGAGGTCAAAAACAAAAACAAGTAAGCACCTTGCTCAAAGGCATTTAGACAAGCGTGACTGCTGTTATTTGTAAAACATCCAAAATTGTTTTTGGCTGGTTATTATCGTCGCCATATCATTCAATCTTCAATCTCTTCAGTTTACATTCTGAAATTGTGGCCTTGCCATCTGTGCCCTCAGGGAGCTCTGTCTACCTTCCTGTGTGTGAGACAGACAGCAGACAAGACACAGCAGCTGCCTCCTCTGTAGCACCTTCACATCATGATGCTGGGTGATGTGAAGGTGCTACAGAAGAAAGAAAAGGTGAGATGGCGAGAAAAGAAAGAAAAAAAAGCTGTGAAATGGGAGGTCTGCTGTATCAGTGAACTACTGTGTAAATACCTGTGATTTATTTTAGTTTTAATAGTCCCACAATGAAGCCAAACTCACACAGAACCATCTGCAGAGGAAATACTCGAGCGTCTGAGGGGGAAAACGTGTGTGTCCATAGCAATTTTCTCAGCTTGTCGAGTGCCACCTTGTCCGGTTGTCATGGTGATGTTGTCACCCTGTATGTTTGAGGGAGATATGCACGGACCCAGGGATGTGTTGTCTAATTATTGCTTGAAGACAGGTCACTGTGGAAACCAAAATGTCACCAATAGGGTGGGCTTTTGTGGAATACTTTGATATGTACTTTTCATGGATTTGCATATAAATTGAAGAACAACAAATATACAGTACAAGCAAACCTTTGAATGTCAATATAACAAAAGGAAATAGGTAGTAATAACGCTGTGTGAGCTCTTTGGTCATTCTATGTTACAGTTATAAAATTATGTTCCTGATTTATGTTCTTTTGTCAAGAATGGGAATAAAGCAGCAGCAGATAACTTGCTCTAAATTACAGTAAATTACAAACTTATCAAGGGTTTTGACAATGAGGGTGAGAGGATAATGACAACAATTTTATGTTTTGGTGTGCAAGACTGCTGTCTTGTCCAAGGTGTTTCCCTGCTTTTCATCCAATGCATGCTGGGATAGGTTCCAGCCTCTAGTAACACTGAATAGAAACATCCAGTAATGGAGAACAGATGGGTGGTTGAGTCAGTCTTGCAACTGAAATTTTACACTAATTATTGCATAAATTAACCTTCTGAAACACATTTCTACATCTCTATATCCCATATTCTTTTGGTAAATGAAAAAAAGAAGAAGAAGCTTACTGGTTTTTAGTTAGTGAAGGAGGTTGAATTGATGGTATAAACAAGATTACAAAAACGCAAGTCAGTGGTCATGGCAGCTGTCATGACTCCCTAGTGATCGCGATCAAAGTGTCCTGAATAAACACATAAAAATAAAGAGCAAAAGAGTTTCTTCTGGTGAGATTTGACCAGAAGGCCAACTGCTGCCGCACCACCGGCAGTTGTCAGCCCTTTGAGTTTTCAATCAGACCCCTGATTATGTTTACTTGGCCTGACGAAATAAACAAGCACCTCAGCTCCAGTAGATCTGTGCTGGTGGCCTTCGACTCTGATCATGATGGAAAAGTAGGACCATACAAGGACTTAGAAGACTCTTTATTCTAACAGCATCATGCTGAATCGAAGACTTGGCTCATGCCTTCATCAGAGGCAAACAGAGGAGATGAGCTAGAAGACACTTTATATACAGTTTTTATATACATGTACAGGGAATAATTACATCCTTCAGTAATCAGGCTATCATCTGTATCTGCATCTGTCGTTCCTCACTTTTCCACATCGGCACCATCTTGTGGTCCACTTCGTAGCTATACTGTGATCCTTTGGTGCATTTCATACCAAATCAAAATCTCAAGTTTAATAAGCCAAAATGAAATGTATAAACTTATCACAGTCAACTAAACATATTCCATAAGGAGACATATCTAGCGCTTCATCAAGTCCATGTGGCAGTAATGTATTTCATTTAAGTATCCAAAATACTTTGAAATGAGATGAATTCATGCGCGTGGGAACCTATTTTCAGTAGGGGGGGCTGTCCAGGATACGTACACGTGCATATTAATGTTGAGAATAAACAACTGACAGAAGTAGTATCACATTTTCTGTAGTTGAATCTGAAACTTTATATAATAATATTACAGCAGGATAAACAATATGAGTATGATTTTGGTCAAAACTGCAAAACGATAAAAAACAAAAGTTAAACATATACAGGCTCAACACATAAGGGCTGATTGCTGCTTACTTTGCTGATTGCCTTGCTTACTCTTGAGTTTTATTCAACGCACATGATGTGCCATGTTTAAGATACTGCCCCATTAAATTGCTATGGCCAGTTATGTTTAGCAGCACCTCTAAACGTTTAGCTGAGGTGAAGGCATGCAGTCACATCAGGATACTTAGGTAGAAAACCAAATATATCTATGTTTAAATTTACCATGCTTTTCATCCTTGAACACAACAGAATAATGCATCCACAAGCACTTAAAGTGGCTGCAGCCCCCTCAGCAACCTCCTTCCCGCGCTAACGGATGAATTTTAGATGGATTTTAACTAAATCTTTCCTTGATTTGATTTTGGTCTCATATGTAGCACTTCAGTGCTTTGCTGTCAATCCACTTTACATGACAACTGTGGGAAGTGCAGAACTTACAGAGTTTAGTTTGCTAAAAGCTATGAGGGATGAATTTGTGAGAGGGAAAACAGTTTCACACTGCGTTGTTTTGGAGTGTGTGATTGAACATTATTTCAGTATTTGGATCATTAGCTTAATACACGTAAGCGGATTTCAAAAGAGCCTGGAAAGATAAGGCTAAATCCACCTGGAGAGGTTTCTAACTGTCTCAGAGTGAAATGACTTCTCCATTAGCATGAACCTCGCTGCTAATCCTCTAGCTCATTAGTTATTTGAATTAGGTCCAATGGTGGAGTTATAATTGTAGACATCCTCTCAGTGAAGTATTAACCCAGAAGAAAAGTTGCCAGCAAGACATGATCCTCTGTATCTCATTAGTTAAACAACAGTAGGAGTGCAACAACTTTCAGTCAGCTCCTGAGTAGTTTTCTTCCATCAGCTCTCTCAGTCCTTTATTTGTCACTGCAGCTCATAGAAGTGCACCTCCTCCAAGAGAATATGGTAATGCAAAATCTCTGTGATTCAAAGTCAATGCTGCAAACAACTCAGCTCTGTAGGAAAAGCATATTTGAAAATGCTGATGTTGGCCTGGGATGTTGGAGAGGGACGTGGAATATGATCAGAGAAACTGAAATGTATCAGTGAAGAACAGCAGCGCCCATGCACAGCCTTGTGGGAGGAACGAGCCAATCCTATCTGCTGTACACACACATACACAGACGCTCTCTCTCTCTCTCTCTCTCACACACACACACATGCACACAGAGAGCGTTTGTGTTGTTTAAAATATCAAGAGACTTGCTGGTGTTATTTGTCACTGGGGCCTGCAAGCACTTATACATGCGTGTGCTGGAATGTTTTTGAGATCTAAAAGGGAAAATGATGCAACTAATGTAACAAATTTCATCTACAGAGGAGTTCAAATCTCTTGCATCATGTAATTTTATTAGGAGTTATCATTTAGATTGTTTTAAGTCATGGTTCCATCATTATCAGGAGGATACCAATGTGGGGAAAAGAAAGTCCTGTTTTTCTTCATGTTTTTGTTATTAATGGTGGTACAGTATATGCCATCTTTCCTATAAAGGTAATTTTCTCATAATACTAAAATGGAAATGTGACGGGAGTAAATCACTTACAACGTAGTATCCTTAGAGATATATCTTTTTAAACTTTTGCTATATTAAAAATCCCATTTATTCTTCCAGTTATGTAAATTATGTTATATCCCTATATTTCACATTGGTGGCCCAAAATCATTTCACCCTGGCAGAAACCTGCAATTACAAACGATTCAACACGGCAGAGCTCTGATAGTAGTGACAGGCGAAGAAGTATTCTGAGTCGTCCGAAACAGCATGTGATTTGCTTCAGGCCTGGTTGAACAACATCACTTTGACTCCAGAAGGGTGTAGTTTGTCTGGCACATGAAGAAGTAACCTTTGAAAATCTCTGTTATTTTTTGTTATTTTGCTCCCAAGCATCTGTTTAGGCTTAAGGGGAAGCTGCATATATATAATATATATATATATATATAGAAGAAAGTATATATATATATATATATTATATATATTATATATATATATTATTGAAACATATATATATATATATATATATATATATATATATATATATATATAATATATACATATAATATATATATATGGGGATATATATCCCACATTTTGTCCAAGACTGGCTTCTTGTCATTATATTTTTGTCTTAATAATAAGGATCCACTGTAATTCATTTCTTGAACTAATATGGTTGGCTGTGGGAAATCTGTTAATCCGCTGTAAAGTAAAGTTTGATGACAAGATAAAAAGCTCTGCAACCTAACAGTGGACAGATGGTGTTTGTTTATTTACTGCTTGTTATTATTATGTTTTAACAGAGAGTTCACTTCTTAAACGTTTTATTTGATTTGATTTTAAGCCTCACCTCTGAAACCTGTAGGTGATTTGTAAGTATTTGAACAAAGTATACTGCCTTCAAAATGGTGGTAATGGAAATGTTTTGTATCTTGGACCATAGTTTACAGGATAAAGTTTATTTGGGCCAGGTAGGTATATAACATGTCTTCTATCAGTGTGCAAAGTCATAGAATCTAATTAATCTAAATTTCTGGACTGTAAAACACTGATAGGATATCAATGGCATTACAATAGTAATTAGTGTATGACAGAGAGTGACTGAAAGATGCAAAAAAGGTTATTTAATTATAGTGCTAGAGCAACACATCCTATAGTAATTTGCTGTAGTAATCACGTGGAGCACATAATGCAACAATAACATTATGATGAGAAAAGAAAGAAGTCACAAGAAATGTGATGACTTCAATATATTCCTGTAAGATCAAAATTAAGAGAGATGTATACTATGTTGTTATCTTGCTTGAGTGGACTAGAGTTTGCACAGAAACTGAATAAGATAAAGTTAATTTCATTTCAGGTTTTACAAAAATAAATTGAATAATGATGAGAGTTCATAATGTTCATACAACAGGACGACATGAAATACAAAGGCGTATCCCGGACAGGGTGGAGGAACATTATATTTGTGTGTGATGAGAGGCCACATTGTCAGCAGTCTTCTTAAATATTTGTTTGGGGTTTTATGTGAACACACTTAAATGTATTTGTTGAAGTCCGTGGACAATGTTAACACCAGTGTGAGTGAACTTAAAATGTATGTCATCTAGTTCCTAACAGGGACTGTGAGTACCTCCCGTGTAAAGCAGGACATTGGCTTTTACAACCAGAATGAATGTTATAAGCCTCCTGACTTCCCTGAGATTAACAGCCAAATCATTCGGTTTACAAGTGTCTCATTAATAAGGAGTGGCTGAGAGATTAAGAACGAAAAACTGTGTCTGTGTAAATGTCTATAAACTGAGTGCCGAGGTGGCTGTTATTTTAGTAGTTTGTTTCTTTGTTTTTTACTTTGTGTTTGTTTGTCTTGGAGTACCTGAAGCACACTGTGTAGGCATGTGTTTGAGGAGAGTGACAGCAGAATAAAGCTGATGAGCAGATGAACACAAACACACTTCAGACTCCCTCTCCTGCACCAAATTATAGATAGATAGATAGATAGATAGATGGATTGCCTTGGGGAGTCAATCTGTTTAATGTGCATTTGTAACTTACAGTATAAAGGCAGCTACTCTATATTTATGCAATCATTTTGTGAATGCAAGTATGTCACAGCTGTCAGTGTGAGCTACTGTAACAAAAAGTTTATCCCAGCTCAAAGTTACCACTGTCATGACAAGAGGCTTAAAAAATAAGCAGCATCATATCAGCAGCGTCAGTATCGAACTAATAACTGTCACTTACTGTAATATTTCCCCTCTCTCCGGGGTCTCCTTTAGCGTCTCTTAGGTTTAGGTACTTTGTCTCCTAAAATAAGATCATAGCCCAAAGGCATACACTTCTCCTCTCCTCATGTCAATTCATTTCTTCCATTTACATTTTCCTGAGAATCTTTTAATGAAAGGAAGATGAGACATTATAAACCACTTTTCAATTAGGTCCCTTCACCGTATCAGTGAAGTCTAGCTACTTCACACAGATAATAATGATACACAAAAATACCGGGAAATCAGTCAAAATGTACTATATAGAAGAGCTGTTTGTAGCCACTGACAAATCCTTAAATTTTTCTTTTTGATATCAACAAGCCGTATAAAGGTAACTGTTTGATGTTGGATACAAGTAGACGAGCAATTTTAAACCGTGGATTAACTTCATTTGTTTAAACATACTCTTTGGGATACAGCAGAACATACAACCTGTTATATTAAGAATGCATTGATACACTAAATTTAGGTGTGTATAGTATTTTATATATTTGGAATATATAATATTTATAAATCCACATTTCCTGGCCCATTAACTTTCTTTGTCCAAGTAGTATCCTGTTTAACAACAGTGTCAAGTAATATTCTACATGGGGGATATCAACTTAACAGCAAAGATTAATCAAACAACCCTTAAAATGTCTTCTTGTTCATCAGTGTAATCTGTTATCATGAGATGAACTTCAGCACCAAGCCCATAATGAGACCCCTTCCAATACACCCTGTAGACTGGTGTGTAAGTATACAACATTGCCACTAGGTGGTAGGCTAGAATATCAAACTTCTCCATTGTTGAACATTACCTATCAATACATTTACCAATACATTCCTTGAAAACAGTCAGTGAAGTTAAATGATTGTAAAAAATAATTCTAAGTTTGAGTGTTGTCTAACTTCCCCATTTCTTTTGCAGTTATCACATGAAAAACGTTGGAGCTGGAGTCTGCAAGTGTTTCAGGAAGTGCTGTAGCGTTCCAGTAATTTATTGATCTCAAGACTGGTCTCTGTTACAAACATCAATGGTCTTGCCTTGAACTCAAGTAGTTTATAATGACTAATTAATCACCTGAACGGTGACTATCTTGAAGTTGAGCATGATGGGCTAAACAGCAAAGAGGATAATAAATGATTGGATCATTACACCAGGGGGCAGGAGAGCTTTACCAAACACTAGTACATGATGACAAATGAGGGGATATGAAAAGGGAAATAACTATGAAATATGCATTCATCTTGGGAGTGCTAATGTGTTCTGTTATGTCAGTCACCTTTTTTCCGATTGTTTCATGTTGTCACACAACATAAACCAAAGAATGGAAAAGATGACAGCTGCTGTGTTACTTTTTACTACCCAATGTCAGAATTTCTGAGGCTGCAGTTTGTATCGCTGTTGTACAGTACTGGTCATTATGCTGTGTCATGGTGGACAGACAAACACAACATCCTCCTGGTGATTCTGACATTATACCCATCTTCTGAATGTATACTTCACTGCCTAAGAAAAAAAAAAAAACAAATTCAGATTTTATCAAAATGTAGCAATCAAGTGAAAGGAGAAGGTAAAATAGGGGGAACCGAATTATCTTCAGATGACTCCTTTTGCGCTCAGTAACACAGATGAAATTGTACTTGCTTGTTTGATAAAATTATCACTTATTCTCATATAAGCAGCAAGAGAGTAAAAATAAAAAGTTGGAGCAATAGCTTTGGTATTTGGTCTACCCAATTCCAATCTTTCTTAAGTGAAATACACATATTCTTGTGAGTGTTTTGTCTCCGCTGCAGTAAGTTAAAGACAGAGACGTGCTTTGTAGCCTACATCCTTATAACTGGCAATCAGATTCCATCTTTATTGTTGGACCTGATACGGCTTTAATTAAGTGGCTGATTGAGATTTTACTCTGGGACTTAAAGTACCACCTTTCATTAGAAAATGTTTTGCCAGCAAATGTTCCCACAGAGTCCTAATATGTACAGTGTTCTAACTTGCCATGTATGATACATGACATAAAAAGATCACAAATTTTATCTGACTTGCATGTTTTTTTTCCTTCATGTATTTAATGATTCACTTTGTTATTTTATGTCATTTTTCTCTATGTGAAGCACTTTGTACTTGTTTTGATAAGTGCTCTATAAATAAAGTTTATTATTATTATTATAAATGAACATTGATTGAGGCTAGGTTAATCATTTTGCATTAGCAAAATTTGTTTTGGGGGAAATATAATCACGCCGTTAATCAACAAAATGTGATAAGGTACTGAAAGGAAATAAAAATGAAAACGTTCACACCACAGAGAAGATTTTGTAGATTCAATCAGTATGTACTATACACAGCTGCAAAATGTGCGCTGTCTGTCTTTTTAGCCACGATAGCTACGTGGCTGTAGGGCCGGGAACTTTGGTCCAGACTGAAATATCTCTTCAGATGGATTACTTTGAAAGGAAGAGAGGATGAATCCTACTGACTCTGGTGATCCCCTGACTTGTCCTCTAGCCACACCATGAGGCTGACATTTGTGCTTTTGAGTGAAATGTCAGGTACAGGTACTGGATGGATTGCCATGAAAACTTGTACAGACATTCAAGTCCCCCTCGGGATGAATTCTAATATCTTTGGTGACTTTTTCTCTCTCTCTCTATTAGGTCAAATTTTAATTTGTCCAATACTTTGGTTTACAGCCAAATAACTGCAAAACTAAATACATTCCCATCAGCCTCAGCTGAACTTTGTGTTTAGTTCTAATCAGCAAATATTACCATGCTAACACTAAACTAAGATGGTAAACATCAGTATGTTAGCATTGTCATTGTGAGCATGTTACAATGTTTACGTTAGCATTAAGCTTGAAGCACCACTGTGCCTAAGTACAGCTTCACTAGCATGGCTGTAAACTCATTGTCTTGTTTTGCACGTGTTCATTTTGAACGCATCTACAAAATGTTCAGTTTTCCTTTTTTATTTCCTTACAATATCAGTTTGTAGCAACTAAAGCATGATTAAAACGCCTAAAACATCTTTATTAAGATTACGGAAACTGTGGTCATAGTGAAATACTGTCAACACTGACTTGAAGTATTAGACAAACACTAACGTTCTGTGTTAAATTGGAGCACTTTGGACATCCATCACCACTCCTAACTACAGTATATGACAATAAATGTTCCCAGTCAGTGTAAATCACGATTACAAGTCAGTTGTATATTAATTTTCTAGAACACAAGGATGGCGTTAGATACAGGGTTAGATAAACACAGATGTTACTTTATGTTGTGATAATATAATCCACCTCCCCAAGGAAGGCACCCACTGTTGACATTTTTCAAAACAGCCTTCACCCAGCCAAGGATAGACAGACCTCATGTGCCAAGAGCGTAGAATCACTTGTGACTTCCTCAGAACCAGCAGCTCCCATCAGACAGCGGAGGAACACGAACATGAGCCCCTGCTCTGATATCTCTTATAACCGACCTGTGTTACAGCATATAGGACAGCACTGTTGTGACTTTTGGAACTAGACTTTCGCAGATAATAGAAAGTAAACTCTCATCTGAGGGTAAACAAGTTTGTCAATTCTGTGTCTGAAAAGAATTAGGGATAATAGAAGCACCAAATCATCACTGAATGGAAGAAGAAGGTAAAAAAATTGAGTCTGTATTGCCCCTTCAAATTCAACACAGGGTGGTTTTGCCCAAAGCTTAACAAAACCATTACAGAAAAAAAGGAAACTCTATGAACAACAACCTCTTGCCAAAAACAGTCAGGACAGGCTCTCATTATATAATAAGATTATAAAAACGGCAAGACATGACAGTAAATCACAATGACAATCCAAAATATTATATAAGCAACTGATTGTATCCTGAATTACTCTCTGAATCAAAATGAGATTTATGCATTTCCCTCACAAATAACATTTCTAGCATCAAGTGAAACATTGTGTGAAGCAAACTATCATCCTCTGATACTTAAGAGTCTGTATATATTTGTGTCAATATAGTAAAACAGTGAATAATGTGAATTATGTTTGCTATCATTTGGAATAAGCACTCACTCATTAAAAAAAAAAAAGCCTGCTGTGGGAGCTCTAAAGTCTCTGCTGTGCTACCTAACAAATGGTGGAAATATAGCTACTATTATTACTAGTACCATTGTTATTGTTGCTCCTAATAGTATCCTAATAGTGTCCTAACCATTATTCCTCTCCTCACACACACAACACTGTATAGTCTAAACACTTTACACTTGAATAACTGCACTGACGCTGTCCAGGAGCTTTCAGCTGGTCTGTGTTTACATTTGAACTTTGATGCTCACTGGTAAAATATAAGGAATATAAGGAAAAAAAAGGTTTATTTTAAGACTATGTTGGTCACTGCTTTCATGCCTTTCCTTTCCATTATCCTAAGTGGTCTTTTTTCATGCCAAATGCCTCAAATTGAGCCCAGAATCTCATTTAAAAAATATGCCTCAAGAACATCCCACCTGAAAAAATGTTGTTAGATATGAAGTCACAATGAATCCACAATGGTGTCATTTTTGTCTCGTTCCAGTTTGAACTGCAGAAAAGCTATCTTTATGTCACCAGGGGTAATCATCAGCGAGCACAAAACAGATTTGCATTGACTAAAGCACTGCATTTTGTATGACTGACACAAAACAACAACAACAAAAAAAGATGTGTTCTGGTAATTTGTTAAAATTAGCTCACAACAAACATGATATTATAGCATATTACAAATTAGTGTAATCAGGATAATCCACAGAACTCACTGTGGAACTGTGGAATGGTAAATGTAATGTAAGATGTAAGTGAGAAAATATGTGTTTTGTGAGTTGGATCAAATGATTATTAATTACCCCATGTGGAAATAATAAAATGTATCTAATTCTTATCTGCAGCTTGTTATGAGCTATCTTTTGAGTATGCTGGTTTTGGATATGTGATGATGAATCACTGAACAGCAGTACACATCCAGACAGGCAATAATATTTCCAGCATTGAATCTTGGATGAGACTTCAGGTCACTCACCAGTACTGAGCTCTGTCATCAGTGTTACTCTCTGTCTGCATGAGAGGCCCAGAGGGAAAAAGTGTGTCAAAACCCCTCTAAAATTTGGCTACAGGTGAAAGTCTGCCAGAGTATTTCCAGCAGTAGATTTATAGACTGAGTTTGCCTTCACTGAAGTAAGTGTGAAATCATTGGCAGTGTGTAGCTATAGAAACCATTTTCCTCGCTGTAGAGTGCAGCTTCAGAGTGAGGGCTTGTTGTCACTCTATGATTTTCTGGAAGCAGTTCATAATACTGCATACTCTGTACCGTATGTATGCAACACAAAAGTATTGGTAAGATGATTTGTCCTTTTGGTTTTGTGTGGCACCATCATGGAGTAATAATTTTTATATTTAAAAAATGCACGCTGTAGAGTCACAGACTCTCATTTTCTTACTAAACTAAAAAAGAAGCTGCCTTTTCACTTATGGACCTCATGTCCGGGACAATCATCTACATACTACCTACTCAAAACTAACCTTATTATCATCATTGCTTATGGTTGGTTATTATTTTGTAACGCAGTTATTTTTTCTAATAACACGTTTTGTTTAAATGCAGATAATCTGTTTTTTTTGTTTATGTTTTATTAGAGTTTAGTTTTTCTTTTTCTTCTGATATTTTTGAACCTGTGCACACTGAGTTAATGTAAAGCACATTGCATTATTTTTTTTTAAAGGAATATGCTATACAATTTTTCTCTGAATGACCCATTGAATTATTGCTTTTGTTCATGTGTGTCAGTGTGTTTTGTGTTGTTTTACAACCAAATACAACATGGGCAGATGATTAAAAGAAGAGGGAACTGATTCAAATGTCCAGGGGGCTTTCATATTGTCAATAGTGCTCTGGAAAAACAACATTGCTTAATGTGGGGGTGTTGCTACAAGGTTACGAGACATGAAACATAGGATATATTAACCATCAAGTCCAGTTTACTTATGAAATGCCAACACACAAGTGGTATGTACTCCTGTGAGCCTGGTTTCATTGTGCAACTGTGAAAAGTTAATCATGGCACAAATGATTTTCTCCTCCATCTCGATGCCTGCGAGGTAACAGAAAACTAATAACTACAGTAATACAATGCTGCAAAGTACCAAAGTTAACTTAAGGTAAACCAGGCAAAAAGAACAGTCAGAACCAACATTTTTCTTATTTACTGCAGCACCCTTTTATTTTGAGGGGGGGTGGGTTAGGGTCTACTGTGACAGGCTGAAACCTTTGCTCCACTGGATTGGTCTCATTGAAATGAATGGTGAAGCCTAGGTTTTTGCTGCAGAGCTAGTGTCAGTGTTAAAGTCCCCCTTAGGCTCAGGACACTGTGTCTTTGTTTTGTACAGAAAAACTTATCAGTCACAACACCTGCCAAATTCTCAAAAGATTTCAACATCTCATTGAAACCCTTTTTTTTTGTCATCTCTTAATGCTGCTATTAATGTCCCATTCTGCCAAAAGTATATATAAATCGAGTTCAGAATTGAGAGTTTAATATTTGTCAGTTAGGGTGCCTTCAGCAAGGATCCGGAGACAGTGTGCCTGGATGATTTGCATCCCAGACAGAGAGCTCAGCTGTGCACTAACACTCATCTCAACTTGATTATGCATATGCAGGCTTGAAATTTTATGCCAACTGTGGTGTATGTCAAACCCATTTTGCACTCATTTGCTGTCAGGTCAGATTCTGACATGCAAATATGCCAGTAGTTAAGGTTTTACATTTGATTTTTGGAATATATGTCAGACATCCTATTTGTTTGTGCCTTTAAAGTATACCATGTCATGGCAACTTAGAAACAACACTGGTACCATGAATATTAATAACACAAATATTGGTTGGCTCAAAAACAAAAAGAATCAACAATACTCTTGATTACACCTGTCCATATACTCTCTTTTAGATTACTTGCACAAAAAGTACCTACTTGGCCAAAAGTATGCAGACACCCAAACATTACACCCAATTGTTTGTATGCGATTGTTGTACATCTCATTCCAAAGCCATGAGCATTAATATGCGGCTACAACAGCCTCCACTCTTTTGGGAAGGCTTTCCGCAAAATGTTGGAACCTTGCTGCAGGGATTTGTTCCCATTCAGCCACAAGAGCATTAGTGAGGTTTGGCATTGATGTAGAGCGATAAGGCCTGGCTTGGGTTGTCTGTGCAGGCCAGTCACGTTCTTTCACACCAAACTCCGAAAACCATTTCGTCACAGACCTCGCTTTGTGCACTGGAGTGCTATCATGTTAAAAAAAAATAGGGCCGGACTTTTCCCAAACTGCTGCCTCAAAGTTGGTTTTAGTTGTCTAAAATATATGCTATGTATGCTAAAAAGAAAATCCCTTATTTGGAATTAATGGATCCAGTCCAACCTATGAAAAACAGCCCTAGACCAAAAGTACACAAAAGCAGTGGTGGAAAAAGTATTTAGATCTTTTACGTAAGTAAAAATAGCAATACCTCAGTGTAGAAATACTCTGTTACAAGTACAAGTCCTGCATTCCAAATTTTACTTAAGTAAAAGTACAAAGATATTAGCATCAACATATACTTAAAATACCAAAAGCACTAATTATGCAGAATGGCCCATTTCAGAATAAAGTATATTATATCATTCTTATAATTAGTGATGCATTAATTTATACTTTTTATTTTAGTGTTGCAGCTGGTAAAGGTGGGGCTAATTTTATTTACTTTATATACTGCTGGATAGCTTGTGAATTTCCCCCATGGATCAATTCAATCTTATCTTATCAACCAATAATATTACAAAATATAATCAACAGTATGATGTATTTTTAATCTGAATCTGAAAAGTAAGTAGTAACTAAAGTTATCACGTAAATGTAGTGGAGTAAAAAGTACAATATTTCCATCTGGGTTTTAGTGGAGTAGAAGTATAAAGTAGCAGAAAATGAAAATACAAGTACAAGTATCTCAAAATTTTAAGTACAGTACTTTCCACCACTGCACAAAGGTATATGGACAGGGGTATCCATACTTTTGGCCACGTATTGAGTCCATGTTAGTTTCCATGTGTAATATGCTACAGATTTATATTTTTCCATTTTTTTTTCCAATTTGTTAGATAAAACAAATTCTGAGATATTAGGTGGTTTGTGTATGTTATTAAAGTGGTTTAGCACTTAGTTAATCTTAACAATACTGTAATGAGATTCAGATGAGGTATACAAAGAGAAAATGCAATGGGTTTGAATATTATTCAGACTTTTTCCAGTAATTGACACATTGCCATAATGATCTTACAATAAGAAAACGACATGTTGTGAGAATTAAAACGGATTGCCAGCTTCTCTCCATGTTGTGTGCGGTTTTGTCCTGCAAAGGAAAACAGGAGCTTCTCTGACATCAACACACTCTAACACCCCAGCATGTGATGTGCTAGACATCCTGTGCCACCTCTTGCATCTGATTGCCGGCCCATTTACCCTTTAGCTTCACTTTCTATGTCTCATCTCTCTCCCCACATGATTCATTCTTCACCTACAGTTTCAAATTCACTTTGGGTCAAAAGGCTGAGAGACTTGCAATGGAGAAACCTGCCAAAGAGAGTGATGATAAAAGATGTAAGAGCCAGGGAAACATTAGGGCATAAGGACACAAACCAAAGCTGGGCAGAAAATGGGAGACTAATGGGTCAGTTCACATAAATAAGGTTTTGTGATTTAAAACCTATGCTGCCATCCCAATACAATGTGGTGAAAAAGTAAATAAAAAATACTTTAAAACAGTATTTGCAGAGACAAGGCCTTGGTTACTCAGGATAATCCACAGACACAAAAACAGAACCTTTGATAGATGTACATATGTGTACATCCCCTATTTATCAGTCGAACTCAAAGTGAGACAAAAACCAGTGATTAAAGTTAATTGACTCCATAGCACAAGTCTAATTTTCACAGTGAAAAAGATTAAATGAATGCCTCCCTAAATAAACACAGCAATCATACACTTGGCTGCAAATGAGTACAAATACTTTTTGCTCATTGACAACACAAACCAGACAGTGTTTTTCTATTATAAATCATTACATGTCTGCACTACTCTTCATTTTGCAATACAGGCTGTAACCATAGCTTACACTAATTAATACAGATGCCCATTAAAAGGGAGGGAGTTGAGAGCAGCACAAAGACTAAGAGTATACTGTGATCCCTGTGGCGATTTATGGGTATTGATTTGTCATTTGACACAGATGCAGTAACTGAAACTAATGGAGGGACTTCAAGGGGACAGAAGAAAAAAGAGGAAAGGAAAGGTGAAGAGTAGAAGAAAATGGCTTTGGCTGTTGGAAAGCAGAGAAGAAAGTTGGAGTGAGTGCAGTGCCCTTTTATGATGGTCTGGTGGAGTTTGCTGTGTTTTCACCTGTTGCAGTTGATTGCTGAAACAGAGCTTCTGGCAGTAACATTGTGAAGAAATACCTCTTTTTCGTTTAGGAATTTATGTGAAACTGGTTTGTATAGATGGAATCTGTCCTCAGATGCAGTATATCACATCAATAAATAGTCTCATTTTGTATTTATCACATGAGTCTGTACATATTTAGCCGGTCTCAATTTTTTACTATGCTCATAGCGCCAAACCTATTATGTTTTCCAAATATTGTTTCCCCTTGCTTGCCTTATTCAACATTTACGCAGAGTTCTGTGGAGACTGTCACCAGAAATACAAGAACATCAGTCATTTAGTCAAACACTTAAAATGACCTTATAAGTGACCTCTTGCTGTTAGGCAAATGATAACTGTTCTCTCTCAAATGCAAAAGTGAAAGTAGCATGACACTCTGATTGTAGATGGCTGGGTGTACAAAGTGTACACCTTTGATACTGAAGACGGTGGTTTGCATCCCATCTGCTAACCTGACTGAAACCAGACAATATAGAGTAGGCTACTAGCTGTGTGAAGCTAATGTGTTGCTAATGCAACATTCTAAGTAACTGTTAATTACTGTTGAGCTAGCTAACTGTTAATATTTACTTTTACTCTCTGTACTTTTTACTATTGTATGTATATTGTATATAAATACTGTGTTGTATTTCCAATTGGGACTTAATACTGATCGTTCACTGGATATATTTTGTTTTATCTTGACATAAGGGACAATGTAACTAATTTTGACAGCTATTCTATACTTTTGTGAATCCAGTACAGTACAGTAATAAGGATACTGTACCAATTCATCTTTAATTACTATGCCCTGGGAATTGAAAAGAAGTCATATTGGTAATTTTCGGCGGGCATTGACACATAACAATTATTACTGTGAAAAGATTGTAGAAAATGTGTATGCATTTTGTAAATGTAAAGAAAGACGTCGGTTGTTTGGTTTCCATTGTCACATTGGGAATCTACTGTATAATTAAAGCTTTTTCTTATACCGTACGTATTGTATAAAGATGCAACTCCCATAGCCTCCAAATTACAAACCTGGTATGCATATTCTTGGAGTATACTGTAAAAAAAAAAAAAAGTCTATTTGGACCAACAAACTTTACTTTTTTTGCACAACACAGTATGCTAAATGTGTTTTCTGTATCTTGACTGATTGGGGGTGGGTTGAGGTTAAACGCTCTGATTCAAAAATCCGGAGCCATTTATCATTCGTAGTTTGTCCCTGGCCCTGATTGATTAAAAGGGGTTATTACATATTACATAATAACCTAGTTCTGTCTCAGCAAGGCCTTGCAGCTGTCTTTGCTGGAGATTGAAAAAGAGACAAACTTTTGGTCATAAACATACAGTCTAATTGTAAATCATGGACTCTATAGTTCATATTTTCATAGAGCAACACTATAAACTCTAAGCACAAAATAGCACAATAAGAAAAGTTGAGGTTTAGCTGTACTGTTATGCAAATAAATGGAAATAAATTGATTTGACCTTAACCCGAGTATGGCCAATAGCTGGGTCACTGCCACACATACAGTAGTGCAGAAGTTGTAAATACAGACTAAATATTATATTTTTAAGCCAGAATGATATGTGATGATTTGATTCAATTCAATTATTTATGTGCAGGTGAAAATGATGATGTCAGGATAATGGGAAACAGTCACAGTGGTCCAAACAATAAACAGACCTCTGGATGCTGTAGACATTACCTGGTGGAGGTTATGAAGTCAGGTAAGGAGAGGAGAAGAGGGATGAAAGAAGTGATTCTGAATGAAGAATCCCTTCTTATGGACCAGCTGAACTGAGCCCAGCAGGAAGAAACACCACTTGAGTGAAACTACAGCAAATCTCCTGTGAAAATGAACCTTTTAGAGAACCTGAAATAACAGAAACCCAGGCAGAATATGAATGACACTATTATTCCTGACTACCCCAAGCAACAGTATACATGCACATTCAAATGTCCTTTGGTAAACAGCACCATATTAATAATTCATAACCTCTCCTTTTGAATTCAAAGGTGTATGTGATTTATAATGACATGTTTTCTCCTCAGTCTGACAATTCATGATTGTGTTCTCTTGAGTAAGGGTAAGGGGAGGTTGTCTGCTGTTGCTGTGTTTTAAATCTACATTCTGTAATGGATTTTGCAGCTTGCATCCGTCAGCACATAACAACCCAGAACTGAACATATACAATTTTCTCTCTATACTAGGTGTAATCATATATATGGCTCTGGGAATGGATGCGCTGTGGTGGCCTAAATGATAGTGAGAGCAGTTTAGATATGAGTCTTGAACAGAATTAAAGCCTCTACATGCCATTGTCCACCCACACAGGTATTTTCACTTTTTTCCCTGATTAGACTTCGTCTCAAAACAGTGTGACAGGCGTGAACATACTGTGATTGATTGACATCTTGCTCATTGTCCTGTTACTTTTGCTGCGCCTGTTGGGGTGCAGCATTTTTTCATTGTTATTATGCTGCATTCACACAATATTGGCTAAATAGGAAGAACAGGAAAACCGCCCGTTATTCCGACATTCCAAGACGGTTACTCCACTGCTGACCTTGTAGTCACACCACATAAATAGCCTAAATTAGCTTCTTTTGTTGTGTTACATGTTTGTAGCAGTTTGTTAACAAGTGAAACCAGATGCAAACAAGCAGTGTATAGCTCCCTTTACATTAGCTGAATCTATTCCAGTGGTGTTAATATTTAATTTTCTTTAGATGTAACTAGAGTTGCAACAATTAGCTGATTAATCGATTAGTAGGCAACAATTTTGACAATCCATTCATTGTTTTGAGTCATTATTTTTAAAGAAGAAATTTCTGGTTTTAGCTTCTCAAATGTGAATATTTTCTGAAAATGTTCCCTTAGTCTTCAAATATAGTAAACTGAATATCTTTGGGTTTTGGACTGTTTATCAGACAATACAAGACATCTGAAGACGTCACCTTGGTTTTTGGGAAATTGAGACATTTGTGGACATTTTTTGCTATTGTCTGACATTTTCTAGACCAAACAACTAATCCATTAATCCAGAAAATCAGTCTGAACGATGCGACGTGAATGCGACATTCACATTCATAGTTCACAGAGTTTGGTGACATTGCATAATTCCCAGCATAGGTCCACACAACTTCAACCCCACTAGAGGTTGAATCAGCCAGGATAATTCAGCCAGGTGGGTGTGCAGGGCCTTTGAGGTCTTGGACAGAATTGGAGGGATATCATACGCCTTGGCTTTGCCTTATGCAAGCTCATCATTCAGGACCATGACACTGTACCATTTAGTGTAAACTGTGTATTCGAGCAACAGGATTGCCTATATACAGTACATGTACACAACACAAACCATATCACAACCACCATCAGTGTGGTCAATGACCTGGCACTTTTCATCGGATTGAAAATGTCAGCGTTTCCTCTTGACATTTTTTGCAGTGAACATAATATCCCATCTAACCTTTAATCCACTCCATTTATCATGGATTGCTTTTCTGAGGTGTTTGATTCTGAGCTGAACGGATTCTGCAGTTGTATAGCTTCCGGCAGACAATGACTTCGATTGAAAAACAGATGAACCTGTGGAAGAACAGACAGTAATAAGCTGATATTAGACAGATCATTAGGCTGGCTGAACTCAGAGCAAATACGTAGACTAAAGAACATGAATTTCCCCTCCTTGCGTTTTCACTTTTGATGAAAATTGCCTAAACAATCTTGCATTCTGTTTATTTGACATGACATTATGAGAACATAAACAGAAAGGGGTTACCAGGTCAGGCAAAACTGTTGGGTATATAAAATAATGGTGTGCAGACAAAATGTTGGAGAAAATGCACAATCAACATTCTTGTGGAAAACATCCAGATTGTGCACAGGATTCATTGCAACAAATATAGTTTGATGCTATGAATAATTGTGCTGACAAAACAACAGAGTCTGGAGATGACTGACCTCTTCACAGTATTTTTGTGCAGCGCAGTAGTTTGTGGGAGTGTTATTTCTCCATCTAAATAAAAAAACTGACTTATTTCTGTACTCTTGAGATGAGGCAATAAAAAAAATTAACCTTTTTCAGCTTTTTATAAAAAATCTGTCTAAGAGAAAATACATTGGGGCCAGTGGAATACAGGCTGGCCTGAAAAGGGGGAAAGACTGTGGCTTTATTTTCCTCCAGCGGTGTAAAGATACCAGGTAAAATATGGCTAGAAAACTGATTACAATTAATTCTCCTCACCCTGCTATACTATTTTTAGCTGGGTCAGCTGTGTAACGACGGCTTAATTGAGTTTCGAGTTTAAATGCAGCCTCAGAATTATCAGAATGCCCCTAAGTGCCGAGCAGCGCCATCTGGGGCATCATGTTGATGACTAAATATCCTACTAATGAACCATCCATCCAGCCAGACAGGTGCCATAATCTCACAAACAACACTCAATCAAGACCAAAAATGCTGTCACAACTCTTGATAAAAATTCTGCAACCCTTATTTGGGATGCAAAATGAGGAAGAAGAGAAATCGAGAAAGAAGGTAAGAGAGAGCGTTCAGCTAGGGGGGACTGTTTTGGACTGGCAGTAAACACACTGCAACAATCAATCAATCACTTACAATCTAAATGCATTTTTATCTGAAAGACTGGAAGGATTCATTCAATGAGGCATCAAAGGGACCCCTTTTACACCGAGTAAGTGAGCCAGCAGAGGTTGTTGACAAGCTGATGCCAAGTTATTTTAGAAAATAGAGCACTGCTTTTGGGGTTTTGAGTTAGAAAAAGGGGCTCTGCGCTTCTTATTCAATTCGCAATTCAAAACACACTTCTTGTCATTTTCATTGATCAGCCTCTGAAGAAAAGTGTTTACACACTGGGAATTTCTTACACCAAAGGCAGTGAAAGTGAAAGACGTGAGGGATGAGAAATCAATAGCTCAAGAGAGCGCTTGTTATCAACAGGTACTGGTGCAGTAATGACTTTCTTTGTGTTTTTTTTTTCCATGGTGAGGGATTTTGTGCTTAAAATACATTTTCTGCTCTCTACACCAAGCTGTCCAACCAATTCTCTTCATTCCAGACAGGTGATGTCTAAAAACAGTTCCTTCAGTCTGCTGTGTTCCCTGTGATTCATTGATTGACATATGTTTTTCAGGACTGTACAGATCAGTTTTGATGAGCTATAACTGAGTCTTAACCACTATCCAGCCGTTATCTAAAGGCTATAAAACACATTTCTCAAGATATGTTTTTGCTTTCCACTTACTGTTGACATCATGAATTAATAATCACTGATGCAATCCAAAACATCACGCTTTGCATTCACAATTGATCATTACCGGATATCAACAAACCCTGTTGTAAATTGCAGGCTGATTGCAAAATCAGTCATGCATTTTAATTTGTGTAAGACTGTGTAGAGACAAAGGCTATGTACTGACAAGGTGGGACTTTTATAATCTTACAACAAATGTGTTAATACTCATAGTGCAGGTTAGCCACAATAAACACAGTAAATTGTTGCAAGTTAAAGTGATTAGAAAAATGTAAATGACGATATTTTTTTCTGGTGCAGCACAGCATTAATGTTTAACACAAAGTCATTATGTTCTTCCTTCAGACATTAAGCATAAGATTTAGTATTAGAGATGAGCTTTGAAGGTTTATGTTCTCTAACAGTGCAAGACTAAAATGAGGATTTTAAAGGGAAGAAAGAGAAGAAGGGAGAAAAAAATAGGAATACAACTTCTGATAAAGTTGCAATGATAAAGGGCAGTTTTGCTCTTGTTTAAGGTGTTTGTAGCAAAAGAAGTACCTTTGGGTGCAAATGTTACATGTTGGTTTGATATTTTTTGTCAGTCGATAGAAGAACTTGGCACAACAATGTGTGGAAATTTCTTCAACAGGTCTCATGAATGGACATTTTCACAGTTAGACATATAAGCTGAATGTGTCAGACTGCCATCGTAATAAAACCTGTGCTTTTGATGTCGTTGCTGATACAATTGACAATCTCAGCGGTAAATGTTATCGGTTTTACAACGCGTTGAAATTCAGGAAGATTAAAACAAAACCTACAGCCTAAAACACCAAAAGTGCCACTGTTTCTCCAAACTATCGCTCTCGAGTCAAGTCATGTCAATGCAACTTTAATGTTCAACTTGCTACGTCCTTGAAAAACAGGGAGAAATAATCACAAGAGTGACACGGGTGTTTTTTTCTTTAGCGAGAGCCATAGTTAGCTGTTGTAGGAGAACATACCCTGTTTGAGTATTTCCCTGAGACATAACTCTTTGCCTCTGTCAATCTCCTTTTAAACCATAATTGGTTGGAGTGTATAAGGCATAAGGTGTTTTGGGGGGCAATAAAACATTAGACACAATTTCATTCACAGCCCACAGAGCAAACAGTACATCGATATGATATCATCAAATATAAATCAAAGGAAAGAGAGCAAGAGAAGTACAGGAAAATGAAGTGCTCCAACTATACAGCTGTTTCATGAGGCTATTCAGGAGACAAATGACCCTGCAAATAAAGAAGACTCGAGTCTCTTAGTGCTGTGAGGTGGTTATATGAGTTACAACTCCTTCTTTTGGGGTGATCGGGACAGCTTTTCTCACTCGCTGCATGCTGTCAATGTGAGTAATGAGATTCATATTCAACATTTGACCCAAAAATTAAAAATCAAATTATGCTTTCTGTAAAGAATTAAATGCTGTATGTCTTTTCTAAACCATAAAACTGTTAACGTGATTACAACTATAATGTGATATTCTGTACTGTCAGGCTGCCCCATTGTTACTTCAGCAGCTAAATCCTGTTTATCATAGTGCATTACGCTTTATCACTAATGACAAATACTGCTCTCTGTATCACAAGGTTGGATAAACTTCCTTACAGACAAGAAGGAATAATCACCTCATGTTATTCATAAAGCTTCCAAACTAAGTCACATTTCTTTTCTTGTTTAAATCATGTAACTACAGTACACCATAAGATAACTACTTGACCTCAGATATTTCACATGTACGCTCTAATCTTGGCAGAGCTAATTTCAGGTACTATGCACCTTAAAAATGTAATGAGCTGCAAACTGCCCTCAAGCTAGATTCTTTTTCCTCCCTTGGAGAGAAGCTTTATTATTATGTTTTTTTTATGACTCTTGTAATGTTTTGTCATTCATGTTGTTTTTGTATGCTGGGTGTGTGGTTGTCTGATTATAATTATTTTCTTGTTCTCTGGTCTCTCTTGAAAAAGAGATCTCAATCTCAACGAGAGTACCTGATTAAATAGAGTTTAATAATAGTGAAACAACAAACATCTTAGGCCTACATATTTAATTGAAAATATAAATGATTTATTATGGTTGAGCATGCATAGTTAAAGTCAGAATTATAAATGCAAACCCAAATCTTGAGAAAAATATTGATACATTTGGACATTTTGGAGCTTTGTGACTAAAAATTTGTGTATCTCTGCCACAGCAACGTAGTCCCACGAAACACAAAGAGTAGATTCTGTAGAGAGAGAAGGAGAAAAAGGAGGAAAGCATTTAAGTGTAACAAAGAAAATAAAGTCAAAGATATTCAAAAATAGTGAGAGAATATAGTGTATCTCTAATTTCCATTCAGTATCAACACATATACATATATATATATATATATATATATATATATTTTTTTTTTTTGTTTTTAGTTTTGTTTTTATTTATATATATATATATATATATATATATATATATATATATAAAACAAACAAACTAAAACAAAACAAAATATATATATATATATATATATATATATATATATATATATATTGTTTGTTTTAGTTTCATTTTTGTATGTTATATTGCCCTTGTATGCCTTCCAAAATTCTTAAACAGACACCAATGGCATTTTGTTTTCCTTTCCTATCAACATGAGTATCATCATTCCACAGAGCTGTAGACTGCATTCCTCATAAACATCAGATCTCAGCTCAGGACACTGGAGATGACCCCAGTTTGAGATACATGGTGATCTGAGAGGAAGAGAATGCATTGGTAGAGATTAGTTCCCATAAGCTTTGACTTAGCCTCTGAACTTACTGGATCCCAGGGGCTTTCTGTGCGAGTGGGGCTGAGACAGTACACAAGCCACTGAGAGGGGAGGACATGCAAATTAGTGGGCATGCAGGCAAAAAAGGTGCATGCCATAAACAAACATGAACCAATGAAAACTGAGGAGTTAAAAGAGAAAAAAAAGGATGCATTTGCAGAACAACAGTTTCAGGGAGGTCTAAAACTTCAGTAACAACCCAGGTTTTAAGCCATGATTGAAGGCAGACGATGCATTGATGAAGGTCATTGTAGGGGATGAGCATGGGGTGCTTTGGCAGCCATGCTTGAAAGATTGGAGTGAATTACATTGCCATGAATTCACAACATGAAAGGCTTTTCCATTTATTTTAAATTCTGCAACTCCATTTGCTGCCTAATGTTACCAACCTGTGCCTGATTTGAGCATGAAGCTGTGCCACAATACAGCTTGTATTCTACACATTTAGTAATTCACATCAGATTAATTGAAAAGTGGGCAGAATAAAACAGAATTTTAGATATTAACAGAACAAAAAGTGTAGAGCGGTTTCCACTCAGGTTCAGATTAAATCTAATTTTCCACTTCTTTTTCTATAGGTTCTTCAGCATGCAGAAACTATTTTCAGGGTCATTCTCCTGTACTTTAATTACAATTAATCCAAGCTCATGACACACTGCTGTTATCCCCTCAGTGCTACAGGAATATAAGTTACACATTAACCTTTCAAATGGGCACTTTTCTTTGAAGAAAGGTCCTGTCGTGACGGGTTTGATCCGGGACATACAGTTCAACTTTTACAAGTGATGTGGGCAGGTTTCACTTGGAGAACTCAAAATGCAAAGACATCAACGAGACTGCTTGCATGCAGGCTCACTGGCACTGCCAAATAAAACGGAACCATCATTAATGTTATTAGTTACACCTGTGCATGCACACATGCTGTTTGCAGTCTTGGCCTAGTTTGCTGCTCTAAGTTATCAATCTATCCATCAAGCATTAAAGTCACAGTGAAACAGACGTTAGAGGTCTTTATACTCTTTATGTGATGTGTTTCCCAATGAAACTGAATATGTGGGCAGGGTATCGTTTCGAGAGGGATTTAAAATCCTTCAGATTTGATTGGATTGCTTAAAAGTGGTCGTGGCTTAGCTAATACAAAGCGATACTGAGCTGTGGAGGGCTGTTGGCCTCCACCCACACATCCCCCACCTGCGATATCAGGAGAAGAAGCAGGAGGAGGGAAAAATTGATTTCCCTCATTGCCACCAATCATGTTTAACTCACAATTAAATGTCTGTTTTTGATTAAGCAATGACGTGACAATCCACAGAAAAATGACAATTAAGGAAAAGGATTTTGCATGTTTTTCCCGTGTATGAAGTCAGTGATAGTGACATGGGTCATCACTGATCATGGATTTGACTATAATATACCCTGTTTCTGAAAGAGACATTAGAAAGACTCTCAGGGATGTAATGGGACAAAAATTTGGCCCACATACCGGCCCACGATCGCCTAACTTCTTCTGGAATACAACTGGATAATGCATGCTGCTAATACACAACGCTGGCACAACAGTAATGCCCCCCTCCCTCCCTGTACAAACTTTATACAATTGACCAGCCCGTGGACGCAGCAGCCCACCGGGATTTTGCCCGGTTTGAACCTGATGGCCAGTACGCACTGGTAAGTCAGTATATGTAACAGGTAGTGAACAGGAGAGATGAGCTCTAGTCCTTGTGTGGTTGCTGTTAGCCTCAACTAGCTCCTCTGGCCCCTTCTCATAGACACGCACACACACGTTCCTCTACGCTCTCCATCATTACATAGCAATGGCATGTAATCATTTGGTATGAGTCATCACCCTCAGACCCCCCCCCCCCCTTGCCTCACAATCCCTGCCTGACTGTGCAGTGACACATTTCAACTTAATGGTACTTTTCCAGAGTTTTCACCTCTAGCCTGATATCCATGTAGAAAGATAGGTAGGAAAAATGAGGTGAAATTAAACACTAGCCAAAGCAAGCAACCAGAAACATTTGCCTTAAATAATGAGATAATAAGAATGCTTAAGGATAGACGAGGTTAAAAACACAGTTACAAAAGAGAAAAACGCCTTCTGCTGCAACATTTTAGATACTGATCTTACTCTACTCAGAACTACAGCGATACAATTTAGAAATACACAGTTTGTGTATTTTACAGTGCACGTGCAGGGTGATATATAAAGCACTACCTGTATAAAGAACTTAATTCAGCAGGATCAAGAACACACGTTCCTCTACATTTGTATACTGTGCTCTGTTCAAGATGAGATTTCTCAGTCCCTTATTTCTGAATCAAACATTTATAACATGACTGTCTTAATTAATGTCTTCAACTGACTTTCCTTCTTTTCATATCCTCTGCTTTGAATGTGTGCCTCTTCATCTGTTTCATCAGTGATTTCATTTCCTTTCCACTTTGTTTCTTAAGCTGCCTTGCCTCCTCGCTCTTTTCCTCTCTGGCTCAAAAAATATGTTTATATTTTGTATGCGTGTGTTTGTGAGTGTGAGAAGGTCAGCAGTGATAGAGTCGCTTTCCTCTGTATTGCTGCTAATTGCTGATCGGCATCATTCACACGAGTGGACTCTGAGCGGTGACAAACTGCTAATGGAGGAAGCTCTTGTGAGCCAGAGACACTGTTGTGAAAGCTGCAGCTCAAGCGTTGAAGGCTTGTAACTGGCACTGGGACTGAGATATATTCAGCATGAATGCATCAAACACACATTCATTACGCATATTAGGGATATTAAGGAACAAGGGCCACATGCTGACATTTCTCTGTTAAGTTCTCTGTCATTAAGTGCATTTTGAATATGAATATCAATGAATATATCAATGAATAACCCAAATAATTCAGCCGTGTAATAGATAAGGAAGGGCTGAGGTGAAGAAATGATTCAGTGTTAAATGCGTTTCCACGAAGTTGGTTGTATCATATTCTTTATTCTTTATTTCGATCCCCATTAGCTTCCACAAAGTGGTCGCTATTCTTCCTGGGGTCCACACAAAAACAATACCAAATAACAATTTAAAATCAAACAATATCAATAAAACAAGTGAAAAGCAAAACAAGCCAAATATAAAGATAATAAAATAAGTGAAATGACTCTACATATGAAACAATCAACAAAAATAGCCAACAATGGAAACAAAATCTAAATTGTCAAAATACACAGCAATGAAAACAAATTACAAACAATCAAAAAGTTCCAAAAGAGCATTAACGTCAATAACATCTGTCAGATTCATCAATTTTCGTTTTAGTAACTTTTTAAAAAAAATCTACTCTTGGTCTGTCTGATGTTGGTGGGGAGCATATTCCAAGCAGAGGAGGCTCTATAAAGAACAGTTCTCATCATACAATTTAACCACCAGAAAACCAGTGCTCACTTGTCGTGTATTATACCTATGATTAAAACCAGTATATTCTATTTTTTCACAAAAGAAGAGTGGTGTTTTCTTCCAAATGACATTTTGCATGAATAACAGAAGACAAGATTTTATTTTAGCCTCAACAGTCAGCCATGATAATCTTTTATGCATCTCACACACACTAGCACAGAAAGAACAATGAAGAACTAATCTGGCTGCTCTGTTCTGTGCAATTTGAAGATTTTTTTAGATGCTTCCCAGCAGCACTTGACCTGTAGTGTGACAGAGCAAGTGATCGAACAACGTCAATCATAACAGAAGATGGAACAAATGCAGAACATTTCCTTGCAATTGCAATACCCTTACCCATCATTGGAACAATGTGATCAATCTGATCAGACCAAGACAATAAATTATCTAATTTAACAACCAGTAATTTAGTTTTAGTGACCTGCTCAATTAATATCCCATTTAAAGACAAATTGAGTGCAGTGGCATTAGCAAGAACTTTCTACTACTGAATACAATACATTTAGTTTTGCCAATGTTCAATATTAATTTGTTCATTCTCACCCATTTAGTAATGCTATGCAACTCAACATGTAGATTCTTTCTCAGCTCCACTGATGTTGGTGAAGCACAGAACAAAGTTGAGTCATCAGCATACATAACAGCATTGGCATTTTTAACAACATATGGTAAATCATTTATAAAAATTGAAAATAAAAGTGGACCCAAGCAACTCCCTTGTGGAACAACGCAAGATATTTCTTTACTGTCAGAAAAACTGCCATTGAAAAACACTCTCTGTGTTCTACCAGAGAGGTAACTGTTCATCCAAGCAAGGGCTAAAGGTGAAAAACCATAACATTTAAGTTTAGCGCCAAGAATACTGTGGTCAATGACACCAAAAGCTGCAGTACAATCCAAGAGCACAGCCCCAACTAATTTCCTTTCATCCATATGTGTTCAGTA
Source organism: Macquaria ambigua (assembly GCA_008360985.2). Lineage (NCBI taxonomy): Eukaryota > Metazoa > Chordata > Actinopteri > Centrarchiformes > Percichthyidae > Macquaria > Macquaria ambigua. The sequence goes on from VMKM01001409.1 coordinate 58,276, forward strand.
CTAGTAGAGTGCCTTGGTCTATAAGCATGCTGTGCTTTTGTAAGTAGTCCATTTCTACTAAAATAATTTAACATTTGATTAAAAATGATCGTCTCAAGTATCTTACTCAGCACAGGGAGTATACTAATGGGTCTACAATTGGAGCCAGTAAAACCTGCTTTTACTGGCTTTTACATATTAAAAATATGACATATTGGTTTGGAAAGCAGCTTAGCTCCAATTTTAAAAATGTTTCCATCCAGGTTATCTATACCAGGAGATGTGTCATCTGAAAGAGAGAGCAACATATCCTCAACTGTGTCATGGTTAACCTGATCAAATGTAAAACATGTTATCCCTCATAATACTATAAACAATGTTGCATGTTAAATTGACATCATCTAATTGCATGAAAGATCTTAAGCTGTCAACTTTGTTGATAAAGAAGTTGTTAAAGTAATTAGCTACATCATACGGCCTTGTGATGAACTGACCAGCACATTCTACATACCTTTGAGAATTGCCTGACTTCTTACACATTATTTCATTCAAAGTCTTCCATAATTTTTTGCTATCATTTACAGAGGTTGTTTAAAATATTTTTTCTTTTTGATATAATTTAATTTGGTAACCTTATTTCTCAACTTACAATAAAGCCTTCTATCTGGCTTTAAAGATCTCAACTCATCATCAATCCATGGTGCACTGTTACACCTTACTGACCTTTTTCTAAGTGGAGCGTGCTCATCCACCAACCTCACTAATTTGTCCATGAAATTTTTCAAAGCAATATTAACATAATTTTCCTGACATACATCAGACTACTGTAAATTCTTAAGATCATTAACAAATGAGTCAGCATCAAATCTTTTATATGACCTGCGATAAACAATCTTAACTCCAGACTTGGGCATTTTGGTCTTTCTTGTTAAAGCAATCAAATTATGGTCACTGCATCCCACTGCCACTGATACTGCCTGTGAACACAGCTCATGTATGTTAGTGAAAATATGATCAATACAGGTTGAATTATTAACACCACCAATGGTTGTAGAAATTCTTGTAGGCTGAGTCACAACCTGGGTGAGATTGCAAACATCCGCCATGGAAATCAACTTCTTACGCAACGGACAATTTTTAGAAAACCAGTCAATATTCAGGTCACCAAGAAAGAAGATATCCTTACTTTCATCTGTCACTATATCTAGATTTTCACATATTCTATCCAAATACTTTACATTAGAACTGGGTGGCCTATAACAACAACCAGCTAGAATAGGCTTACAGTATAGAAGGTGAATCTGTAGCCATATTAGTTCAATGTCAGTGCTCATAATATTTTTCCTTAACACAACTGAAATGTGTTCCCGAACATAGAATGCGACTCCGCCCCAATACTTGTCCCTATCTCTTCTGTATAACCTATATCCATCCACAGCCAGCTCATAATCTTCAAAAGTAGTATCCACGTGTGTTGACAATGCTAAAACATGAATATTGTCTGAGGAGCAGATTCTGGTAATCTCATAAACCTTGTTTCTGAGGCTGCATATATTTAAATGAGCTAATACCAAACCTTTCCTTGGCAAGTTTAATAACAAGGATGTAGTTTTGTTATTTGGACACATAAAACAAACGAAAACAGCATAAAAAGTTAAGAACGAGACCAAATCCTTTTATAAAAGCAAAATTGAGCCATGAGGCGCCTTAAGCTGATCATTGATTTTGTCCCCCCCCCTGGGCATGATGACCAGCTTATCATACTTCAGGCTGGCTTTATCGCCTCTTTCTCGGGCAGCTTTCAACTTGGGCAACAGCTCTCTCCTCCTCAGTTGCACAGCCTCTGAGAAGTCTTCGTTTATATAGATGTTTGTGCCCCTCAATTTCTTGGCAGAAAAAAGGATATCTGTCTGTCTTTAAAGTGCAAAAGTTTTACAACAACTTTCCTAGGTTTTCCCCCCTCCTGGTACTGGCCAATTCTCTGGGCACGCTCAGTATCCATATTTATGGCATCTAGTCCCAGGTTGCCTGAGAGCATTTGTCGAACCTTCTTCTCTGATTCACCCCTGTTCTCATCTTTCTCATCTGCAATCCCATCAATTAAAATGTTAGTCCTCCTGCACTGATTTTTAGTGTAGTCATTCATGGTAAACATTCCATCCATTTCCTGCTTTGAATTCATTATGTTGTTTTCAAATGACTTTATCTTTGTTTCAATCTCCTTATATCCACTTCTCATCTCTTCAAACTTATCTTGGGTGAATTCTAAGCTGGTCTGAATAAAACATTTGAAGTTGTCCTGCTGCTGAAGCAACATCTCTTTGTAGAATTCTCTCTGCTGTTCCAGTAACTGGAGAATTCATTCATTGTAACCACTGAATCATCCTCACAAGGGGATGCTTTAGCATGTTTAGGAGGCATGATCTGTCTTAGCAAGATGTACCAGGAGTTGATAGATGTTGGTGATGTTGATGATGTTGATATCCAGTCAGGCCTGTATGTCAGAGGCCTAGTAGGCCCAGAAGTCTATCAACTTGGACTACAGCCGCAGACTAAATAGTTGATGTAATATAGTCCACAGAGTTGAGAGAAAATACAGATCAAAATCAGCTTGATTCAGTGAACAGCTGTATTTAAGAGTTCCAGATAGGATTACACAGATTCTTACTAGGCTAAACTAAGCCAGATTATCAGAGACAATAGAGACATAGTGGGAGTGAAGAGTAATGTAACCCCTAAATAACGTTATCAAATACCCAAATTAATACAACAAGTTATGTATTTTACCTGACATTTTGTCATCATGTTTCAGTAAAGTATTTTAAGTTAGCAAAAACATTAAATAGCCATGGTGCAACATGAAGTGCAATTTGCAGCCAAATTAGATAATCAGTTATAATTGTAAATTGATATAAATGAAGAGTTAATTTGCATAAACAATTGATCCCTTCTTAATCAACAACCCAACGTCAGTTTGATTGGTATTTCCTGGAGTGCACAACAAAAAAAGACATGATTTAGGAAAATTAATTAAAATGGAAATATGTTTTTGCAAATGGACTCTTCAATATTGTGCACACCATGACATCTTACCTTTAAGATGGATTAAAACAATACATCCTTATAAAAACAACCTCTGACGATTTCATTCTTGCATTTTTCCGCCTCATCATGACACAGTGTATAGAGTAGTTTGACCATTACTACCTGGGGCTTTAGGCCTTATAGACCAAATATGAATGATTGGATATATACATAGACGAACTATGGGATTCAAACCTAGATAACATTTAATCCAAAGCACATAGCAAATGAGCAGTGCTATTCAGTTCTATACATGTAATTTAAATAGATGTGAAAAAGAAAATAATGTAATGTAAATAATGTGCTTGCCTATGTGGCAAACTAGATCAGAGATTACAGTAATCAACACCTTACAATACACAGTGTCCCAAACTAGTTTAGCTTTAAACAGTGTTTGGGTGTTGACTCAATTCCATTAGAATACACAATTTGAGGTGATGCACTTCACTGCCTTAAATTAAAGTTTAATACAATACTGTGGCATTGGATTGCATTACAGCAAACAAGGGTGTCTGTTTTTCTGGTTACAGTGCATACGAATCAGCTGGGTCAGGTGATTAATGTGTTAATTGGTTGCCATGGGACAAAATGTTCTAATTCCACTGCCCTCATATCGTTCTAAAAACATTATCTGCACGCAGGCTGATTGCTCTACAGATGAACATAAAACCTGTAAATGATTGTTGTTCATTTAAAATGCAGATTTGCTGTAATGAGACAAGTTTACTTTTGTTGTGAAGAGAGGAGGTGGAGAGCAGAGGAGTTCTAGAAATAATATGTGGCAAAAAAAAAAAAATGCACAGCATGTGTTCATGCACAGGTATACATTAGAAAAAAGTTCCTGTTAGCTTTGTACGATGCTGTCAGATGCTGGTACTATGCACAGGAGTATACAAGTGAACCTTGCATCAACAGAAAAAGTGTAGGTAGGAATTTGAGAGGTCCACCATATTAAACGTCCAAAATATTTCAATGATATGTAGAATGGCATAAGACTCTATTTTAAGCATTGTGCCTTCCATTACCACCACTGCATCCATGTCACAGCTAACTACAGTGAGTGTACCGTATGTGCATATTTTGTGTCTGTTACTCATGTAGAAGTCTTCACTGTCAGACTAACAGTGCAGGATGTGGTGTAACAATAAGCCCAGGAAAATCTATTGTACTAGAAAACACAAGACATGTTGAAGGTGCAAATAATATAAAAGATACTGTAAGCCGCAAACACCTATACTGTATATTGTTGAAGGCATACTGTAAGTGAAGCCATGGTGAGTCCACAAAGGTAACAGTTGGCCTTTTAATTCATATAGAGTACATACACGCACATAAATGGAAGTATATTCTCTGTTTAAGATTGCCTGACTGTGGCCACACAGGACCAAGTACATTCTCCTTTAATCCAGAGTTTCTGTTGTGCAGCTCACTGCAGAAATGTCTATCGTATTTTTAAGTTTGAAATTAAATTACTAAGATGTAATATACACTAATGTACTCCTGCATCAGTAACATGTCCAGGTTCATAGTGACTTGATGAATATGAATTTGATTCTCTCTTAAGCCTGAATGAAGAAGGATTACTGAAAGGTATGACAAGGAGGCTCCACAATGGCTCACTCTGTAATCTCTTTTTCAAAATGAGTCAGCCGTTTCAAGCAATAATCTTTATTCAATTAAGATACATTGCTACAAAAGGTTACTGGATTTATCTCAGCTCCAAGAACGCAAGTACAGAATGTGTATGTAGATTCCCATAAAGTGTGGTTTTAAAACCACAGATGTATGAAAAACACTTTCATGTTGTTTTAAATCCATGCAATGGGGATATCTTTCATTTGAAAGAAAGAGGGCACTATCAGTGCTATTACATATACATTAATATACAAATGGAATACTCAAAACAGCCAAAAGTCATATGTAACTTATTCACATATTACTTTTTATCAGCCATGCTAGTGGCATGACTGTAGGAATGGCAATGTTGGTCTGTCAGTCCACCACTTTGGTCCAGACTGAAATATCACAACATCTATTAGATGGATTGGCATGAAACTGTGTGCAGACATTGGTCCCAAGAGGATGAATCCTAATGACTTTGGTGATCCCCTGACTTTTCCTCTAGCGCCACCATGAGGTTGACATTTATGGCTTTAAATGAAATTTCTCAACAAATGTTCAATGGATTGCCATTAAATTTGGTAAACATATTCATGCTCCCCTCAGGGTGATTTGTAATAACTATGGTGATCCCTTAACGTTTTCTTTACCGCCATCATCAGGTCAAAACTTTTATTTGCCCAGTACTTTAGTTTATGACCAAAAATTTTAAAACTAATGACATTCCCATCAGTCTCAGCTGTACCTTGTATTTAGTGCTAACTAGCAAATGTTAGCATTCTAAGACACTGAGCATGGCTGTAGACCCTTAGTCTTGTTGAATAACATAAGGCTGTCGTCACTTATCAAACACAGCAGACGTCAGTTAAACATAAACTGAGAAAGTTATTGCCTCTAAAGCCAAACACCTGTTTTTGCTACATACAACAAAAGACCCGTTATGTGGCCTTTCAGGACCAAATGTTTTTCTTTATTTTGAATCCATCAACAGCCAGCTGGCAGACAGGAATTTAGCAGAGATGGACTGGTAAGCACTATGGTGCTTAAAGAATTCTTATTTGATGTATTACAACCTATTTGGTCTGCATTTGTCAGGATCCTGGGAGTAAACATAGAAATGCTATTAGACTGTTCCATTGTTCCTTAATTGTAGCCTAAATGGTCTAATATCTTACACCACATTTTGCACAGAAATGATTAACAGCGCAATACATTATATGAGCTTTTGTTGATAACCAGCTGTGTTTTTGGAACACAAGATGTCCAAGTGTTTGGAGAAATAGGAGAAGAGATAAGAAACTCCACAAGAGTCCCCAGGGAATGTGTGAAAAAACAGTTTTATCAACCATTTAAATAGGACATCTTGGCAAGTCTTGATCTACTGTAGAAAGAACAGGTAATTTGACAGCTAAAATTGCAGCCATTTTCTGCAAACGATGTATTACACAATTGCACACATTATGCTGTAATGTTAAGTGGAACTCAGAGAAATTAAGGGTGATATTGAGAAGAGTGCCAGGAGACACGGGGAGGGCATTTTTTATACATTCAGGTCAAGATACATTCAACTGATCATACAAAACTGCTGATGAGGAATGGCATTATCTGAATATATAATAAGTGCTGTAATAGTGCAGGAGATTCATCTAATGGGGTCGATTCAAAGGGCCAAGTGCTGGATTTTTCTTACATAATTAAAACTCATCTGGTTAATTAAATTAAGATTGGAAAAATACCAGATTATTTGTAAATGGTTTTTCACGATTCTCTGAAAAATAACTAACAATCTGCAATAAATACCATAGAGCCTATGGGGAAAGCTACATGCTAGGGATTTCAGTACACTTCCCAATTTTAACATTTAAGGAGAGACAATCTAATTAAAGGGTTAATTCACCCAGATTACAAACAAACAAAAAACATATTGTCCCACAACCAAAACTGCATTGCTAGGTATCATGGGTCAAATTGAAGAAAAAAAAAAAAAACTTTGGAGTTTTTAACCACATCAAATGGAGCTGACGCAGGTGTCACAACACAACTCTGTCTCCTAGAAATTCCTTTTATGTAGTACTAAATTGTTTTCTCAAATTACGTTGTGATGAAAAACGTATTCCCTGATTATGCTCAGAGGCTATGTTTTTGAGTGAATGAAGCGCTACATTTATGAACCGCACCAGAGTAACAGGGACGTGGTCAGGGTGGATGGCAGTCTCACAAAGCGCAGGACCTTGACACCAGAGTCTGGGGATCACATCCAGATGCATGTTGGGGGGCGGCTGTGGCTCAAGGTAGGGGCAGGTTGTCCGTTAATCACAGGTTTGGCAGTTCAATCCCTGGTTCTTCCTGTCTGCATGTTGAAGTCAAGGCCAGTGCCTCGGTGAGTGTGTGTCTGAATGGGTGAAGAAGAGGCAAAACTTGTAAAGCGCTTTGTTCGTTAAGGTAGGAAAAAAAAAAAAACTGGTTAAGATTAGGGAGAGATTGCAGTTTCTGATAAGTGTTGATAATCAGGTTGTGTTTTGTGATTCAAATCATTGCTGACATTTTGTGTATTAAACCAGGATCTTTCTCTAACCTTAACCAAGTGTTGTAAGTGCCTAAACACAACACAAAAAGTTTAAAAAGGCTGTAGTAAATAGGAGCAGATGTTTTGGCAAAAAACACATCAAATACATTGTCAATGAATATTTTACTAATATGGTCCATACCAACATTTTTGAGACTTGCCAGATACCTTAATTAACAACATTTCAGCTCAGATGAGAAGCTACACAGTGACAAAACAACTTCTCCTCCTTTTCATTCCCCTTTTAATGAGATTAATCATCTGACACCGTTACCTCCCATTCACAGCCTTCACCTCTTCCTCAAGACACTTAAATCTTCCTTTCATCCACCTCCATCTCTCTGCCATCCAGACACCATCATCAGTCAGGTGTGGATGCCTTGGATGTCGACCTCCACCCTGACATACACAATGACGCATGGCCCTGCTTTTACAGTCAGGTCACACTCAGTCTTATATAACTCAGGTCTGCGAAAATGCCACTCTCTATCTGCCACTGTCTGGCTACACACCCTCCAGAAGGCAAAGGAGCCGCTGTAGCTACTGAACACAGTAGAGGAATCCTGATTGAAATGCTGCCCGGTGCAGCAACTGAGCAGCAGACTGTGATAGGAATAATGGCAGTAATGATCGAGATGGCTTGCCAGCGTTTGGTTTGCTTTGAGTAGTGCTTGAATTGTGTTGAGAGTTCTGGAGAAATATGTGCTGTCTGCAAAGTTAAAGACATATATGGTGATCCTTGCTTAAAAAACAAAAAAGTGCAATAGGCAACAATCACCATAATGTGCCAGTGGAAAAGGAGACTTTGTTTAACCAATATCAAAGCACAAATCCTATCAACAAAGTAAAGCCAAGTCTAATAAGATTAGAACAAAAATATGAGGAACATCAGGAGCCCAGAAAACACGCTACTAAATCTAAACTCTATTTTGGGATAAAACATTCCAGCTATCACTGTGTACCACAGTGTTTTTCCAGTGTTAGCAATGTTTAATTTATAACAGCAGCAAAACATCTTTTTGTTTCATTTTAGCATTTGTAAAATAATTGTTGATTTATAGCCAGGTGCAATAGCTAAAAGCACACACTTTGTCTTCAGTGTCACACTAATCACTGATTTGATTTCATGCATGGGGAACAGAGCCACTCTTCAAAAGCTGAGCGGAAAATGTTTTGGAATGATCCCATTTGATATTAACCAGATGTTTGAAATTAGCTCTGTATATTTGTGTTAACAAGCATCATCTGGACAAGAACATTTTTATCTGCGTGCTTGTGAAACTGATTAGCGTGATGGAGGATTTCTGCTTTCATCGGACCCTTAAAACGGTTTTAGTCCAGCCCGGACTAAAGTCAAGGTATTATTGGTCTGAACTCGGGCTCCAGGAGGAAACAAAGCATCACTTTTAACCAATCAACCAGAAAATCAGTTGAGCATTTGCTGAAGATCCATAACAATGTAGAAAATGCATCAGCAAATTGATTTTTAAAAAAGTAGAGATTTTTTTCTATGTTTGTCCTTCCCAGAGTGAATGGATTAATATGGTTTACACAAATACCTCTCTTAGGACACAGCATGATGTTAAGTGTATCTGCTACAATGACTGAAGTGGCTTTATTGTAATGGCATAGACACCTGCAGAAAGTCGCTGGATAACTTAAATGAAAGTGAACATGCATATATGTTGGTAAGTGCTATATCTATTACTGTAAGATAACGGTAACAAGTTGTGTGGTGAAACCTGTTCATCTCAGAATACTATTGTGCATTGAAAACAGGAAATTGAAAAGATAAAAAGAAAATGCTTCCAGGAAGAGCTTTCCTGGTTCCTCTAGATCAACAGACAGTACATTTAATAATTCACAGCATAATAACCCCCTTGCACCGCAGAGTGGTCCTAAACTGTAGTGAATAGGGGATTTGCTAGAGGTTGAACTGATGAATCTGCCTCACAGTTGCTCCACACAGTTAGGAGGGATTCATCACATAAATCATCACACTGAGTCGAGCTGAAATGACTATTCACTTCTTTAAGTATTCAAGCTCTTAATGGGCTCTCAAGGTTTCATTTTGTTGGAGCAAAAAGGTCTTTTTGAATCATTCACAGCTTATCTTTTCTGCTGATGACTTATTTTCTGCAGCCCATATAGCCTACATGAAAGCCTGTATGGGCCTCAAGTTAACCATCAGGGATGGAAAGAGTACTAAGAATATTTTACTCAAGTAAAAGTACTGATACAACTGAGTATCAATTACACAGCTGCCTTCCTCAGAAGTAACCAGAAAAGGGGACAAAACTCAGATAATTAAACAACAGTGCCTGACGAATGAATTAAAAGAGCTATGGACACCGCGGCGGGTGCAACGCGTTATTAGGCTACAGAAATGAAATAACGTGACACTTCTTATAAAATTAACAACAGAATAAAATATATCCTAAACAATATAAACTCCACAGCGGCTGCAGCCATAAGAGAGCAGCACAGTTTTTACACAACGTCAACATACACGCACACAACGTTACGTTGCCTAGCAACGTTGACGTTCTCCTCCGTACAGTGAGTTACATCCATAAATGAGTTTGTTTTACTCACCTGTCTGAATGTCATTCTGTGAGACCTGAGCACCGCGAAGTCCTCCTCAGTCGGCTCTGTGTTCAATGTCTTTGCTTTATTCTCAAAGTACAATATAACCAGTCCACTCAGCCTCTCTGTCCCACGGCGCTACTCAAAGTTTTCAAACATTTTTAGCTGAAAGAGGCTCAGCAGTCACAACTGTGACCGGGGTTATTGTCAAAATCAGCAGAAAGGTCTCACGCGCCTCAATGAAGGTAAAAAAAAAAGTTCCTCATTAAACGCAGAAGTCACGCTGGAGGATCCACCATGAGCATTTTAGCATTTAGTATTTTAGTGAGACCCAGCATGCACCTGTGGGTCACGCATCATCGCGGGTGTGTTTGATTTGAGTTACGCAGCATGCCGCTCGCCAGGTGGTGCATTAAACCAGTGATTAATTAAGGTAGATGCAACCTTTTGTCACTATGCAGAGTTACAATAATGCTAACAATAACCATAACTCATAATGATGTGATCCTTAATTTTATTGCTTTATCTGCTTTAGCAGAAAGTACAATCCAATATTAAGGTGGTCTTCAATGATTTTACATATCAAAGTCTGTTTACAGGTCTTGGGGAGTACTTCTGCATACCTGAAAAAAGTTGTATAAAGCCGTTTGTGGCTTCAGAGGGCGAAGTCTGATAAATTGCAAAGTCTGATAAAGTGCTTCAAGTGATATATGTCATTCTGCTGCATCGATTTTGATCCTTTAAAAAAAAAAATGTCTGTCGTGAGTCTTTATATACAGTCTGTGGTCCAACCAGGTCCAAAGACGTCAAAACTCCAGCAACACTTGTAGTATATAGAACAACTTTATTGTTCCAACAATGTTACAGAAGTGCAATGCTAAATCGGTGGTGTACTCTTTTAAGTGCCACTGAACACCAAAAATTATTTGCTTCTCATATTAGTATCTATAGCCCCAAAGAACTATTTTAAAGAATACAAGAAAAACTGTAAAATAACAGTAAATATCTGACACAGCCCAAGCAGTCTTAAAGAATGTGATGTTTGGCAAAGACACTATGTTATATAACAGAGCATCACTTGTGGTGATGTTGTCTTAAGTACTGTAGATTGTGTAGTATTTACACAAGATATGAAGTACTGTAAAAAGTACCAGTGACATGATACTTTGGTCCCACTGTTCATACACTGCATACATAATTACATACATAACATGTACACAAATCATTATAAATGCAAATACATAAACATACCTGCAAAGATGGAAAGTTTCACAAAAGTCGGCCATAGTTATACAGACAAGCAGTACTGCTTAATCTAAATTTAAACAATTTATACTGCACTTTAATGAATAGAATACGAAACTAGATATGCCCCGTAGAGTCCCCTCCTGATGTTGTCTGAGAAGCTGACTGCCCACCAGGATTCTCATATTGCAGATTGTCAAGTGCAAGTCCCAGATAGGGTCTCAGGGGGTTTCCTAGCAAATAAAGAATAGTTTAATTTCACGGTTATTGCCTTTTCTCAATGTAGAGGGCTGCAAAGGGAGCGTGTTGCCATGAGTCCCGCAGGAGAAAACACTAATGTCATGGATATGGTCAGCGTCATGAGCACAGGGTGGAACTTGGTCGTCTACACAGAAAAAATAAAATATATTTTATACATGGGTTTAACCTGTTTTGCAGGCCCCCTATGAGCTGGGGCATTGATGTAAGCGTAATCCTGGCTCCTATCCTGGGAGCCACTGCTTATTTGATGGCCAACTATAAACTTTCACAGTGATTTTACCCACTGCAAAATGTACCACAAGAACCTCTGCCAATGGTTGTTGTATTTAAGAAGGCTTATTTTTACTTTGTCTTCTAAATATGGCTTATGAAACAATTTAATCACTGTAATTGCTGGTATTTAAATAAATAAATGATCAACAGTTACGTGTGTGTATGTTCATTTTAATTTGTCTGTGCCACCAGCTGGCCCTGCCAATATCAGGCTAGTCTTCAATGGATTACGGCTTATACTACCTACATTTTAACATTTTACAGCATATATTTGACACACAGTAATGTGTAAACTAGTAAGACAACGTTGATATGAGAAGATCAAACTGAACAGATATCGCCTCTTTATTGGTTTTTATGGTGCACATATTAGATTTAGACTATTAAATCAATGCAGCACTGTACAGTGCAGATGTTTTGTCCTTTTGGCCAGTGCTGTAGCTTTGGGTCTTTTTCAGCAAAAGCATCTGAAAGCCCCAAAGGTTCACACAGCTTTTTACCGCCATAAAAGATTACATTCACATGCCTTTGACAGTACTGCATAGTACAATACTTGTCCTATTAAGTTTGTTTTGTGTCTTGTTTGATGTGACTTTTCTGCCCTAACTATACCATTTCCTACTGGAACCTACCATAAGTACAACAAATGATGATTCATTTTCTTAACAGGATACATTTTTAGCAAGTGAAGCCAGGGCAGGCAGGTAATTATCTTGATTTAAGACACATACAGTAAGATAAAATTCATGAAAACTTACCTGAAATGATCATTCTTATTCACTCTAATTTGCCTGTGGCGTATTTCACCATGCACCAGCAGAGGCATTCTGGCTCTTTAGTTGGAGCGCTACTTTTCTTCAGGGGGACTGGTTCCAGGAATAACCTCAAGATCTCTGCGAAGCAATTAAAAAATCCCCTGAGCAGAGGATTTGCTGTCACATTACAGTTTAGTTTCTCTCTTGTGTATTCTGGCTCATGTTATAACATATTTTGCTATTTTTCCCCCCCCCGTTTTAAAGAAAATTATAGCCATCTGAAACCTCTCAAGGTTGGCCAAGTCAAGTGCCCTGTGTTTGAGCTCTTAAGTAGTGCAGAGGGTCTTGGCGGGATCAGACCACAACAGGGTTGCCTTGGTGATGTGCTGTAATCAGATAGGGCCTAATAGTCTGCTCTGTGTTAACTATATGGCAGCTCATTCAACACGCACGCAACTACCATATTGACTATGTGATTAACTCATTACTAACTAATTTCAGGATCTAAGCCGGTTTTACATAGCACAGCCTTATCCATTATAACATTTGTATAGGATGGAAATCATAAGCCGCAGATGTAAGGAATGTCATGGGAAGAACAAAGGAGGTGCCTTTCTTGAAAATGTATACTTAAGCACATTTTATGGATAGACATTTCTGAGTCATGCAGCAGAGAAATGAGACTGTGAAAACAAGACAGAAGCCTTATTTGGCATCAAAACTTGATTATTGCCGAATGTAATGGAATGTTATTGCTTTACCATTTTTTTTTTTTTAAATCACTTACTGCTCGTTGTAACTGGTAGCGTGATGACTATGAGCAAAAGCAAAACTTTGGAGCAGAAAGCAAAGCAAGGATATCACCTATATCCAATGCCCTCTCTACCCTTCACCTCATCTTTAAAACGCTGGCTGCAAAAAGAAGAAGTGTTTCTTTCCCTTTTGTTAAACCGATTTTACAGCCGTATTTTCTAATCTTAACAACACTATGTCTCCTCTCCTTTGATTCGGTTTCAAAGTTAGTGTATTAGGGTAAAAAAAAACTTTTGCAATCTCTCTTTCCTCCCCAATTCCTGTAAAACTTGAGTGTTAATCATCATCTAATTTTTTCACTAATAGTTGACAAAGGTGGGTGACTGTAACAGCTGCTTTTCTGTACAGGAAATGTCATTCAGCATGTCATGTCATACCAAACATGCATGTTCTTTAAAGACCAATGCTGAGGTGAGACCAATATTGGCTGGAGTCAAAATGGACTTGCACACAGTGAGAGATAGCATGAGTAGCCATCTAACATTAATATTCTTCAACATGAAAATAAATGCATCTTTTTATCAAACACTTTTTACTGTTTTTGCACTCACTGCCGGCCACAAAGCACCCCTCTGATTCTGCTGCTTGTGTTCTCGCATCCTGCAGTTACAGTATAAAAACAAGGGTAAACAGAAACTATTATTACCTCCTAAACAAGAAGTCAATCCCATTCTCTTTCTCAAACTGGCTGAGCAATGGTGAGTCACACCATTTCACGGGTCAAAGTTCAACCAAATGGAACTTCATGGGGAGACAAATGAGGCGGGATCTATTTAAGACGACAGAAAGCAAATGCATCTTGCCATCTTCATCATTGGAATAAATGGGGTGTGAGTTTCAGTGTGACTCCACCATAACGGGAATTCAATACTGCTGCTATGAGCATTAGCACCATTACGCACATTAGTATGTACTTAACAGCAAGATCAGCAGAAAAAAAAGTGCTTGCACCTATGTACTGTATGTTATCTAATCTCTCGAAATATGTTTGTTCTTTCTAATTTGAGGAAAAAGCTGGTTGGGTGCCTGAAACTACTATATATGGAGTGGAACTGTAATTAGCTCTTTGAGTTCCTGTTCACTTCTGGTTCATTCAGATTGGTGTTTTTTAATTATTATTTAATTTTATCTTTTTATTTTGCTGATTAGACCTATTCTCTTGATGTTGGGGCTGTGCTACAGATTTGCTAAGATTATACATTTATGATTTGGACCCCATGAGAACCACTATTGCAACAACTTAATCCTGTGAGTTTTTACCACTAAGATCTAACTTATGAAAATCACTCTGACCCTTTTAACTCTTTAAATGTATGTGGAACAGTTGTAAAAGTATTGTTCAGGATGACATTTTTCCTATTTTAGTCAGGGGTTTAATTTAAATGGATTGTAAGTTCACAAGCTAAAGATCAATACAAAACAAAAGCTGATTAGTGCTTGTTTGTGGAAACTATTGGTCCATCGCTGTGTTCCATTGTTAATGTTTTATATCTTCTACGCATTGCAGATGGAAAGTCATAGTTCATGGTGGTATCGATGACTCCTCACAATTGATTTTGTTGCTCGGTGCTACAAACAAGGCCACAGCAGTGGTATATGGATTTTTGTGTGTGGTCAGTCAATATGGTGTCCCATCACAGTCTAGGCAAGTACACTGGAGATGTTGAGAAATCGTACCCCACATTTATCTATTAATCAGATGATCACATTTGCTCTGATCAGATAAGGGAGCTGAGAATATGAATATAAAGAGAGCGAAGAAGGAATTAAGATGCGATGCCATCACCCAAAAAACAAACAAACAAACAAACAAAAAGACAGACAAATAAACAAAAAGACAGCATTGCACTGGAGCATGTTACTTTGGCACATTTCTTACCATTCAATGTTGTTGTTTTTTAACCATGACTGGGATATTGTCCTAACCTTAACAAACTAGTTTTTGTGCCTAAATGTAATCAAACCTTAACCATAGTGGTGGTAGATTAGTCATGTGTTTGAGAAAGCACTGACAAACGATGCCGTTCTGTTGATAGTGGCACTAGATCATAAAAAGCTCATATAGATTGTTTTGGATGGCAATGACAAACTGCCTATCTATTTGTTTAGTTTGGAAGACTAAAATGAAGAGGAGAGTGCACACTCAAAGGCAGAAAGAATGAACTTGGAGCATTAATTATTTGTAGAACTGATAAATGTGTTTACACACAAAAGTCATGTGTTTAAGCTGACAGAACCCATTAAATAAAAGGCACCTTGTCTGGCTGAGTATGATCGTTTAGCTTCATTTATTTCATTTGGAACAATATTAATGTCAATGATATTTTTCCTTGTTTATTTATTTCATTTGGTGACAAATATGTGTTGTATTTGATAGAATATTTATTTATCTCAATGTCTATTAATATATTTTTGTCACATTGGGTCATTCACAAGTCTGCCTTCCCTTAATAACAGATGCAGATAACGTAAATATTGACAGACAGCTGTAGAAACACTACCAGAGTGGATTATTCATGTAAACAAAAAGATATAAATGTATTAAACAGGAACTGTGGGTGTTTGCAGTATGTAGATAGTCTATTGCCAGTTTTTGTCAGGCTGGGGTAACTGGATTGAGAAAGTTGTTTTCTTATTTGGCAACACTTTCCTTAACCTAGAGGCTAACACTTGGGGGATTTTAGTTGAGCTTCCTGACACTTACTGTGTATGGCCGGAAGAAGGAAGCTTCCCCTAATGACATCCAAGGAATTTTCCCACAGCCGAAGGAGAGGGCAGCCAAGGGATTAATCGCTTTTACATGTTTGGAATGGAACAGGATGATGCTGAGTCCCAGTGCTCCTACCACCTCGCAGTCCTGGAGGTCACTGCCCCACCCCTACCCCGCCACCCCTTCACCTGCTGGATCATTGCAGGGAAACAGCGAACAAACACTGTAGTTTATTCCCAGCAGTCTCAGATCGCATGGTCTTATATATAATTCAAGTGTAAGTAAGATTACTTGTGTTGAAAACAGCTCAAGTAAGTCTTTTTAAAAAAGCATCAGACTTGAGGCTGGACTGGAAAAGTGTAAATTATGTTGTTTTTTAAACTTGATTGTTTCTTAAATGCCACATGAGGTAAATTATCTCTCATTTAATTTCCACTATATCTATACCTATACATATTTATATAAGAGTGCAGTATATTTTTTGCAGCATACATTTTTTTGTTGCTATAGTTTGTATCTCTGCTCTGTACAGTGGGTGAAAGCCAGGCTCAGACAACTTTATCCAGATGAATGAGGTCTTAATAATAACAGTTCGAAGCTAATGGTAAAACTCAGATTTGGCTCCTTGACAGCACATGAGAGGTAAGGGACGACATGCTGATCTCTTTAAAACATGTTTTTCTTGGTGTCTACCTTCCTCTGTGTCTGGCTGCTGGTCTACCCAGGGCTTGGCAAGAGCTTTAGCTTAGATTAGCCTGGTTGTGTAGGGGGATGAAGAAAAACTCCAGGATTTATATTTCTCTTGTAGTCCATGTCTACATAAAGGAACAGAGGAACAGAAACAGAACATGTGGATTTAAAAGTGTTCTCCTGCAGTGGCTAAATGAAGCACATACAGGGAGGTTGTTTCATGTTTCACATATCACACAAACTACTCATGGATCGGTGGAACTGCCTCACTGGCTTGCTTTAGTGTGTGCCAGATGCTGAACTGGAGTAAATCCCTACATACAATCAACTGAAATCATCATAGGCTAGGTTTGGTGTTGTTTACCATTAAACATTATTGTGCTCTTGTATATAATATCTGGGCTTTGATATGCGTAATACTGTTCCCATTGCAGGTTACAATCTTCTAAATGTGAATGAAGTATATAGTTACAGAACAGCGGGCTACCATGTGCAGAAACCGAACAGAGATAGTGATTTATTTAGATAGCAAAGGGCAAATCAATTAAATTACATTTAGCTGAATCTTTTAAACTGGTACTAACTGTAATGTTTTCAAGTGCTCAGCATCTGTGAGGACACGCGGACGTGTCTGGCACTGATTACGCACTGGCACAGATCCTGGAACAGGCACTGGAAACCTCTCCAACCTCACTCTCCTGTTTCCCAATGGGAGGCATCCACGGCCTCAGAATCACCTCTTTCTGAGGAACCTTGCTCTTATTTGCAAACAAATGGCTCTTGGATTGACTGACAGCTATGACTGTTGATGTGACAGTTAATATAGTTAGCATCTCAGACAAATATTTTCCTTGGTTTGTCTGAACACTCTGCATTTATCTGAGATGATGAGAATCAACATGAATCTATTCTCTTTGGTGAGCTACTGACTCTCTGCAGAGCTGCCTGAGGCTGCAGCTCAGCCGCTGCTGTGGACCTTATCTGAACCATATCCTCTTCTGCATAACACTAATCTCACTGCTGGCAGCACATCATAATACTCACACATGTGGCCCACACACACAAGTGGAAGTGAAATGGTATTATAAAGAGCCCAGAGTCTGCCAAAATGACAAATGTACTAATTAAAGCATGATATAGCAGACCCTTGTTTGTGCTGACCTTTTGGAAATGTAGGTTGTTCAGGGGAATGAAATACAATTACAGAAAGTGGGTGAAAAACAGTGAAAATAGAGAAAATTGTACTCAAGCCTGTCCAAAAGACATGTGCATGCACTCTGTAAAGCACTGTACAGTGTCTTTTTCAGTACAAAAGCAGAACAGTGCGTGCGGCAAAGAATATGCAAAACTTTCAAGTATATGCACTAACCCCAAAAAAGTCAGATTAAGATATTTTATACTGTATTGTAATGCAGCATTTTATGTTTATAATGTCTATAGGGTAAAATATTAAAGGATACAATACGCAAAAGTAGTAAGCTTTATTCATATAGCAATTTTCAAATCAGACAAAGTTTGAAAAGTGCTTTACAAGAAGAAGGAAGGAGAAAGACATAAATAAAGGAGAGAGAAAAGACAATATATATAATAAGGTGGAAAAATGACAAAATATCAAGAGTAAGACAAAAAAACGAGCAAACCAAAAAGCATTAAACAAAACAAATGGGATTTTAGAAGTTGTACTTACCTCTGCGTTTGAGTTATTTGCAATTACTTGCAACTTTTGCGATTCAGCAGAAAAGAAGAGTGTTGTGAAACTGTACATTCAGATGCCAAGCACCTCATGGAATCAGACCGTATACAGTTCCTCAGTTTTATATTAATTCATTTATTCATTCACCCACTCACCATGGGCCAATCTGTTTCTTTGTTGCCATTAGAAGGCATGTCTAAAGAGGACACACTGAGCCAGCATCATTTGCTCACCTCTTTCTCTGTAATACTGCTGAAATGTCAATGGTATTTGAGCAAATTTAGCAGTTTTGAGTCAATGACACTGTGTGTGGTTTTGTTTCCTCTGCAGGTGCTCACTTCAGCAAAAGAGGACACGCTGAAGGGCACATTGTGGTTGTTTCACAGCTTCCGAATTAATAACTTGCATAAAAATCACTACATAAGCAGAGAGACAAAAAACAGCTTATTTCAAGGGCTGATAAAGCATATTGTATCAGATGTCCATGATGCAATTTAAAAACCTTTTTTCATGACTTCATGACTGCTGTAAAGGAATGGACATTAAGACACAAAGACAGATTTTGCTGGTCAGAAGACAATCAAATGGACTTTGCAGACATATTAAAAAATAAATAAGTTGGTAGCATGTTGTCATTCATAACAATGAAGCACGAACTGATAATATGAAGATGACAAAAGATGACACATCAAAACAGCCATTAGCTTGCTCCTGGGCAATTCAGAAGGGCTGTGACAACCATATATTTTATTGATAAAACACATCAAAACAGAATTAACCTAATGGAATAATGCTGAACTTTTTATTGTTTGTGTGTGAAAGTTAAAGCTGACATCTGTAACTATTGTCACATTGTGGAATGGTGACGTAAATGTGGAAAGCTGTGTTGAAGTCTCCTGTTTATTTGAATTGCATCAACCTTTGATACTACTGGGCTTATGCTGTTTTGTATGTTTTTATGTACAAAACAACAAACATGATGTGAAACATATAACTTCATTGAGTAAAGTAGTATAGAACAAACTCTCTCATCATACTAACATAGTATGGAGATCGTCTCCAAACAGGATAAATGAGAGTTTTAATATCACAGCATACAGAGATATATATTAATATTAATTTAAAAATTCATTACCGATACTGACAATAAGAAAAAAACATTTATTTCTAGTATAAAACAAGAAAAAAAGACAGTTTCATTGTGTTCTTTATTCTTCATTGGCATGCATGTGAAGTTGAAGTGTACTCTGAGCTGCCTCTGAAGCAGAGAAGTTCATGGAATATCAATCAATACCTTTACATCATTTATTTAAACTTCACCTGCAGCAGCAGGCACCTTGGGACAAGTGATATCCACTGAATGACCGTGCAGTCTACTGTAGTGTCACAGTAACAATATCAGAGGGCTACTCAGCATGAAACAATAAGTTATTAACAATAAGTTAATAATGTTAGAAAGCCAATAAGGAAAAGAAAATAATTCCCAAAACAATTATTTTGGATGCATTCAATTAAGAATGAAACATCAACAAAATACACACAGAAGACACACACATTTGTAATCACACTCACTGTCAATGTCACCATCAAGGTCACAGTTAGAACAATCTTTCGAATCGAGTTCAACTTTGATGAACTTTGACAAGCAAATTTGCACCATTGACCAATTATAGCAAATCGTCTGGAAAGTGCTGACCTTTAACAGAAAGCCAAAGAGTCCAAAACTGAGGAAGCTATTATTCAAGATTCAAGATTCAAGAATTTATTGTCATTACACAACAATTTACATCAGCAATCACTGGCAATGAAATTCTTAAATCCCAGGCTCCCCCAAACAATGCTAAAAAAATATAGTAAATAACAAGAAAGAGACACTCAATAAAATATAAATAAAAATATAAGATAAATAATAAACAAGAGTAATAAAATAAATAAACCTTAAATATAAGTTATACAACAATATATCGACTGTAATATAAACTTAGTATTATACAACTAACAGATATATACAATAAATATATACAATAGAAAAAAATATATACCATATGAAGTGAAATGTATTATTTAAGAAGTGGTGGTATTGTTGACAGAGTTTAAGAGTCTTATGGCCTGCGGTATGAAGCTGTCCCTGAGCCTGGTGGTTCGGGCTCGAATGTTGCGAAACCGTCGGCCAGATGGCAGCAGACCGAACAGTCTGTGGCTGGGGTGACTGGGGTCCTTGATAATCTTGCTGGCCTTCTTCCTACACCGTTGGGTGTAGAGGTCCTCCATGGATGGCAGCTTCGTCCTGGTGATGTGCTGAGCAGCTTTCACCACCCTCTGTAGAGCCTTACGGTTGAGGGCAGTGCAGCTGCTGTACCAGGCGGTGATGCAGCCAGTCAGGATGCTCTCTATGGTGCACCTGTAGAAGCTGCAGAGGATCCTGGAGTCCATGTTGAGCCTCCGCAACCTGCTCCCCCAGCCCTGGGGAGCGCCGGTGTTGAGAGTCAGGGTGGAGGATGTGGTGCTGCCCATCCGCACAGCCTGGGGTCTGCCCGTCAGGAAGTTCAGGATCCAGTCACAGAGGGTGCTGTTGAGCCTGAGGTCTCTGAGCTTGGTGACGAGCTTGGAGGGCACGATGTTGTTGAACGCTGAGCTGTAGTCAATGAACAGCATTCTCACATATGTGTCCCTCTGGTCCAGGTGGGAGAGGGCAGTGTGGAGGGTGAGGGCGATGGCATCTTCAGTTGACCTGTTGGGCCTGTAGGCAAACTGAAGTGGGTCCAGTGAGTCTGGGAGGGAGGAGGTGATGAAAGATTTGACTAACCGCTCAAAGCACTTCATGATGGTGGAGGTGAGTGCTACTGGGCGGTAGTCATTCAGGCAGAGGATTTTGGTTCTCTTGGGGACAGGGACAATGATGGTCTCCTTGAAGCATGTGGGGACTACAGACTGGAGCAGTGACATGTTGAAAATGTCTGCAAAGACGTCTGCCAGCTGGTCTGCACACACCTTGAGAGCTCGGCCGGGGATGCCGTCAGGTCCAGGAGCCTTACGTGTGTTAATCCGTTTAAATGATCTACACACGTCTGCCCTGGTTATCACAGGTGGGCAGTGGTCCTCCTGAGCCTTTTGCACCTCCACAGCTGGAGAGTTGCTCTCAAAGCGGGGATAAAAAGTGTTCACTTCGTCAGGCAAAGATGCAGACATCACCTCAGCACTGCTGATCTTCCTTTTGTAAATCTGTAAGAGTTTTTAATCCGGCCCACATGCTCCTGGTGTTGGAGCCCTGGTAGTGAGACTCAACTTTGTCCCTGTACTTCCTCTTTGCACTGCTGATGGCTCTCCGGAGCGCGTACCTGGACTTCCTGTACTCCTCCAAATCACCTGAGTTGTAGGCGTCTGTCCGTGCTTTAAGTTTGGCACGGACTTCTCCGTTAACCCAGGGCTTCTGATTGGGGAATGTCCGCACAGTAATCCTCGGTACAACGTCATCGATGCATTTGCCGATATAGCCAATGACCGCGTCCGTGTATGTGTTTATGTCTGTGTCCTTAAACACACACCACTCCGTCGTGCTGAAGCAGTCGTGCAGAGCCAAGTCTGATTGGTTGGACCACTGCTGAATGGTCCGCGTCACCGGTCCGTCGCGCTTCAATTTCTGCCTATAGGAAGGCAGCAGCAGAACTGGGGCGTGGTCTGATTTTACGAAAGGAGAGCGCGGGAGGGCCTTGTACGTGTCCGCGTAAGGGGTGTAAACATGATCGAGTGTGTTCTCACCACGCGTAGGACAGCTGATGTGTTGGTGATATCTCGGCAGGACTTTCCTCAGGTTGGCGTTGTTAAAGTCCCCGGCTACAATAAACGCAGCCTCCGGCCGTGAGGTCTCTGTCCTGTCAATAACTCCATACAGCTCGTCCATGGCCTTGTTGGTGTCGGCGTGTGGCGGAACATACACTGCTGTCATGACGACCGATGTAAACTCCCACGGGAGATAATAAGGCCGGCATCTGATCATGAGGTGCTCCAGGTCCGGAGAACAGCCCGTAGAAATAATCTCCACGTCTGAGCACCACTTGTTGTTCACCATGAAGCAGACACCTCCTCCCTTGCTCTTCCCTGAATGTATTGTCCGGTCCTGTCGGTGAATGGAGAGTCCCTCAGGAACAATGGCGGAGTCCGGGATCGAGGGGATCGAGGGGTTTCCGTGAAAACCAAAACGTTACAGTTTTTAATGTCCCGTTGAAACGCGATCCTGCTCCGGAGTTCATCCAGCTTGTTATCCAGGGACTGAACGTTAGCCAGAAGAATACTCGGTAGAGGAGGCCGGTTTTCACGTTTTCTCAGCCGGACTAGGACTCCGGCCCGCGACCCTCTTTTCCTCCGCCGCCTCCGCTGCTCAGGTACAACAACAGGTAGGCTCCGCCATGGAGATTCCCCGTTGTACGCTGGTAGCGGTGGCGATGAAAACGTTTTTTCCACCACCGACCTGATGTGTAGGAGTTTTTCTCTATCATATTGTATGATAGGGCTCTCTTTAGCAGGTTGCATAGTTTAAAAGAAGAATTAAATTTAAAAGAAGAATTAAATAACAAAATAGTGCAAAAAAACAGCAAAGTTGAGGGGGGAGCTCGAGACACGGCAGCCATCCTCGGAGCCATCTTTCATCCTCATTATAGTTTATTAGCTGTGTTGCACCATCCACCTATATAAAACCCCGCTCTGTTGGAGTATAAACTGTTACACAAAAGATGCATCGACAGTTAAGAGATAGGAGTCAATGGTACAAATAAGTCTCTTGGATAAACTGTGTTAACTTACTGTATTTCCCAGTTAGCAACCAAACTAGCTACCAACGAACACTAGCATGTTCCTGGCGGGCTAGCATGCTGTTACGACGTGGAAATGTTGGAGTTACCATAATTATCACTTTCCTACTTGTAAATAGTGAACACATCGACATCCAAGTTGTAATTCCGACTGGGAAACTCAGATTCTTCTGAAAGCTCTGATATAGCCGACTTGGTGCTAACAACCAACAAACATGGATGCTTCACATTAGCTAAAGGTTGTTGTTCAAGCTAGTTAAACCCAAAACGTAATGGATACATGCTATATTGTCAGCGCACAGTATTTTTTTTACCCTCACATACCAAGTCAGCAATCATACAACACTGTCCTTAGTTATCCGGTGACGTGAACGCTCGCAAGTCGTAAACAATGCCGTCTTTCCCATCTCTAACATCCCATATAATGTGAACGCCAAATAGTCCTGCAGGTTAAGTCACTATGTTACCAAGCACCACCTATTTCATATGGACGCATGGATGAACTTTGGTCACTCTTTCGGGCGTGACCAGGGATTTACCTTACAACAGGTACAACAGCCATTTATTCAGTCGATACTTGGAGGGGTTGGTGGGTCTGTCCTGGCTGGCTGAACCAGAACATGTATGAGAGGACCAGCATATAAAAACCTGTTGGAGGGCCCTGCCTGTGCTCATAAAAGTATCAATACAATGTGTAACCTTCCTCAAGGGTCTGATCTAAAAAAAGCTTACAACATGAAAATGTGCAACAACAAAAACACTGTGCAAAAATTGACATTTTGACTTGTGTTGGGCACAAAGAAGGCTCAACAAGTGTCCAAAATGACCATTACAACAAGTGATGTAACTTTATTTTGCCTTGCCTAGTTCAAGTTTCATGGTATGAAGGAAAAAAGAAAAAAAGAAGAAAAGAAAAATAGTCAGAACAACAAACAATATGTCACTGCCAAACAATGTCACCTCTATTTCTCTTTCTCTCTGTCTCTCTGCACCCAAAATTTATTTTCCACTTCTCTAGAACGGTGATGTTCCTTCATCTGGTCACAGAGAGCCTGAGTCTAAACTGGCTCCTGTGTTCTCCAAAGAAAAATTGGATCATGGATTTGTGTGTTTATTACCTCCACAAAACACCACTTTGTGCAAACTCTTCTCTCTTCCATCTAATATAGTCCAACACAGTCTCCTCTTGCTCTTTGATAAAAGGTTCAATCACAGTTCGGCCGCAATCACAACTCTGCCAGCTTTTTTTTTTCTTCGAAACAGCATCTCATTATTCAACAGAGTACTGAGGAAATTGAAAGTTTATTGTTTTTAGTGTGGCTTTTTTTGTGGCCATATTTCTCTGCTTCTCTGACTGAGGATACCTAATTATACAAAGTGCTGTTTCATTATTGTTCCTGATGCAGAAATGAAATCTGTCTTGGGAGATATATTTGTCTTCTACATGGCCATTTAAGTTGGTGCTGTGCCATGTGGAATTTCAATGAATGACCTGTGCTATTTTTAGTCGCACTTTGACTGATTTGTCTTTACTACTTAAGTGTAACACTACAGAATTATGAAAGTATGCGCATGCGCACACACACACACACGCACGCACACACACACACACACACACACAACTGCCTGCAGATAGGAGGCATGATGCTGCATTGTCAATTACCTGTCACAACTTATGAAGCAAATTGAGTCAGCACATGTAATCCTGTTTCTCCTGTCTTGTAGACTTGTATTATTAATCTCTCTTATCTTATTCTACTATGGAGTACATGTCTATAATAAAGTGAACTGAGTTTAAGTCAAGAGGACACCAGTGCCTTAAACCAAGGAGACCAATGCTCCTTTCATCCTCTGTGTAATTCTCCTCAGCTGAAGATGTATGGGTATTGTAATGGAAAGGTGAAATTTGCTACAGACATTAACAGGGCACCAGCGGATAGTTAATTTACCTGTCAACTCTCAGTGGCACTTAGAAACAAATCACTCAATCCACTTTGCTGAGATTTCCAAACCGAATCTTAAGACAAAATGTTAAGTGCTAAATGCCAAACAGATGCAAACATAGATAAAGGCTCAGAGCTGCAACCACACACGGCTGCGAAAGAAGGAAAAACATTACTGTCGAGTTCCTCTGCACAAAACTGAGGTTATGTGAACCGACCTGTGTGAACACTGTGAGGCCAAGATACAGTGACCACAAAGGCTTTCTTCTTCCTCTGTAGGCTGAGGTTGAGAGTGGCTAATTAATGTGTTTGTTATTGTTAATGTTACACAGCAGATAAAAGCAAACTGCTAGAAGGAACGAAAAGAGAGGAGCGGTGATTTCCCATAAGTGGGAAGTCATTAAACTTTTATCTTGGAGTCAGCTAACTAAAAAAAAACTAAAAAAAACTGTGATTTTTACAAGAACTGCCTCCCTGTGGATCAATCCATAGCACATGCATCCGTTAATGAAACAATATCAAACACATTTGTTCAAATAAACATGTCGCTGACAATATTAAACTGCTCAGGTCCACAATGTATAAAGGACCAGCATAATACAGTAGATGGAGGTTATAATAAACAAAAAACACAAAAATCCCATTAGTTGTACGGCACGTGTAACGGAAGTAATAATGTTTGCTAATGGATAAGGCTGATGATATTCCATATTTTTCTTGTTGTCAATAAATCCAATGAAAAGACCAAATCCTGCAATGAATTGATCTTTTTCACAAGTATCATTTTTAATCCTGGTCATTTATTGTTTCACTGTGAGTTATTGGGAGTGTGAATGTTCCATCGTTTATGGACAAACATGTAAACATGTAAAAACAGACATTTCTCTAACAAAAAAATACTTCAGCAACAAATTAAAACAACATCCATAAAATCTGATAATGGAACACAGGAATATGTTGCTATCAAAATGTGTTTCATTCGTATTTTTATATGGATAAGCATGATGATAAGACTTAATCAAACAGACAATTCGTAATGATGGTATTTGATTTGAGTTTTTATAAAATATGTTATCCTTAAGCAATGTGCCTGTGTGCCTGTTTTTACATGTTTTCAGAGCGTGCACCTCAGTTTAGCAGTTCAGAGAAATGTGTGAGATCTAACTTAACAGCAAATGGGGAGGTTTAATAGTGGACACACTTCACATCACACAACTGTCATGGCTTCACACACCTGTCACTCTTCCCCAGTCAGCTATGAGGGTAGGAGAGTGAAAATTATTTTTCATTAATCACCAGAAATCACCGGAACTGAACATGCAATCAGCAAGGACTGAGGAGAAATTTAATTGTCAAATGAAAACATACACCTGTCCACCCATATGTTCAAAAAGGCACAGATACATTTCATCCCTCAAATTCAGATGATTAAATGAGTCGTTCCAGTCTACGTAACACAACTATAGTTTGTGGTTCCACAGTCACTTTGTGGACTTTAGGAATAATCAGACAAGCCTGTCAGTCTCCATTAGAGTTTCTGAAGGAGCAGACGCTGGAAGGGACATTTGTCCACCCTCCTCTCTCCTGACCACTAATTACTGACCAATCAGTTCTTCCTCTAATTACAGTGACATCTAAATTTAGGTTAATGATTTTATGCTTGTATGGCACTGTATGTTGTCTTTCATCCTGCTTTGTAGCCAAGATAAAAAGGTATGCCCTGCTTTATAGACAAAAAAAAAACCCTAATTAACCCAACAAGGTCAGCTGAGTTTAGGTCAGGTCAAGACAAATAGCTTGCTAGAGATCACTAGTAGCAACCTCTACTGACACAGTTCCACAGCGGTTGCAGCTGACATTGTTACATCCAGTCTTTTTGTTAGATCTGTGACCAAGTATATCTTGACAGGCATCTTGTATCTACTCCTCAGATGCCCTTGTTGGAATATTATCCTTAGGTGCTCTTTTTATCATAGCTATTTTGTTATTGTTGATTTAGTTTTTCTGTGATCAGTTTGCTAACCAAGCTAGCCATTATACTAGCGGTATTAGTATGAGACTAATATGTTGCTTATACAACATTTTAAGTAACTGTTAATTTACTGATGGGTTAACTATTGCTGTATTTTTCTCTTTTTACTATACTCTTGTGGACTCAATGGATATGTTTGCTTGATTAATTACTGTGTTGTACTTCCTATGAGGACTGACTTAATACTTTGTTTCTTAAGCATGTTTGTTGAGACTGAAAACAGAATTACTCTTGTGGTGTGTTTGCACTATGGTCTTATTCAGCAACATGACATCTTACTCAAATATGTACATTTTCACATTATTACAGCATGTAGACTAAAGGCAAACAAAGGTAAGCAGCTGCCTCGTTTTTCTTATGCCTTGCACTGGCTGTTCAAGCCTTTGTAGGATTATCCAAATCCAAATCATAAGAGATTTGCTCATTTCTTTGAGACTGATGTATGTATCAGCCCTCTAGACTGACATCAGCTAGTTAAATGTCTGTCGCCTGCCATGCACTTGCTGATCTTACTTGTGTGATAACATTCAGCTACACTATGTAATGAATTAGACTGTGTTCTATCAAGAGATACACAAATTCTGCTTTTTTCCCCCCCTCTTTTTTTTCTCTCTTCTGTGTGCTTTGTTTCTGTAATCATACTGTAGGGGTATTTGCTTTTAATAAGGACAACAGTGTGGGTTTGTCCGGGGTTGAGGGAGAAAATGTATGTCCTGCTGCAATACTTTATTTCAATATGCAAGATTTATGTTTTATGTGAAAATACAATATATCTCAACCAAGCTATCACTGGCGTTTCCGTGACATATGAGGGCGTTAGCTCTGCAATTATTCTTGCAGGGGTTATCGACACAAAAAGGAGGAGCTGAAGCTGAGGAGTATGAGATTTGCTTGGCATGAACTCTGGCTCTGTGCAGATTTACTCATCGACATTTCCATAAGCTTCAGGGACAAGTTGACATGATGGAGTTCACGTTCATGTAGTTCTGTATGGCTCCAGGCTTAACGTTTCCTTGATCCCGCAGGACAGACTGCACAGTTTAAACAGGACGAATATATCCATATAAGCACACACACGCACAGATTCTGCCACTGTTATCCTGCACCAAAGAGCACTAGGCTGCTTTACGTCTGACTGACATGTTGCTACACAACCCGGATTACTTTACAAATTGATTGGGTTATCCGCTTTTTGTTCGTTTTTTTATTACTTTGGCTTTCAGGCCAATCTTAAATGTTACCTGTATTTGAAGAGTTAAAACTCTTTCAAGCGCACCAACACTGACAGAGTGAATTACATTTTTCTTTTTTTGCTTCCATACAACAAGCCTTGTGTGTTCAGAAACAAAATCTAAATGTGCAGACCTACCTCGGTTTTGCTGGGTAGTCAATGCGAGGATCTAACATCCTACTTATATGTGTACCCACAGGCATCTTTCAACTTTCTCCTCAAATAAAACAAAACCCAATGTAGAATAGAATTGTTGATACGTTTACATTTCTATTTCATATACATGTTTATAAAAAAGTTGAAAATTGTTCAGGAGGTGTGTCTGTGGCAATGCTGAATGCTTTCTTTTTTTTTGCTTCAATGTTCTTCTTGCCTTAGTGGACATTAATTTTAGTTGGTTTCTGCCCAGATGCCCCCTCTCAACTTTTTCCACACTGTTGGATATTGATTTTTTGCCCTCTCTTGACCATGCCTTTAGTCCCCTCTCCTGTTGTAACGCTTCAGTGTCACTGCTTGTGTTGGAGTCCTGTTAGAGAAAAAATCTGTTTGCCAAAACCTACAAAACAACCAACCACAGCTACTAATTGTGCCACTGGGTCTGTTGAAAAAATGCGTTCCTGCCTTAGGTGTGATGGTGACAGTGGCATAGTAACAGTACAAAAACCAGCTGCTGTAGGAAATGTTTCACTGAGAACCCCAAAGAGAGCCAGTGTACAATCGTTTGTTGGGAAATTGCTTCAATTAAAGGTTAAAATTGCAGACAATATAGAATCACTGTCAAGTTGGTTCTTAAACTGTCTGTTGAACCAGACAGAGAAAATATCTTATAAAGATTAATATGTTGCCCATAATAGCACAATTGTCCAAAGTCAGATGAGAAATGTCAGGATGCCATTTTCATAGCAACCAGCCTTGTTGATGACATAACTGTGATGACAGGACAATGAGCAAGTGCAGATTTTAAATGTTACATGTAAATCAGTGTTGATCCTCTGTCAGACATGGCACCTGAGTGGCACAGGGGTTAAACATTTCCCATCTTAACAGCTTAACATTGATTCATGGATGCTGTGTTTACTGCTTGGATGCTATGTATGTGATCAGAAATGATTAATGAGCGTGTAAAACTGTAACGTATACAATATGGGAACACGCAATGTCCAAAACGTGACACAAGTGGAGGAAAAAAAGGAAAACCAGCAAGTTTGTACGATTGCTGTTGTTTTATTGCATTATCCATTTTTGCACTTACTGTGGACGTGGTGACAAAGAACCCCTTTTCTAAACTATTACACAAACATTTTTTCTTGTCCTTTGAAATTACTGAAGCAATGCCTGAGTGATTGTCAGTGATGATGGATCAGTTGCATAGTTTTTTCACATTATACCACTATATCAAATAGTGATAACTGTGTCAATAAATGACCAGTTCTCCTGGTCGGATGATTATAAAAAAAAAAAAAAGAATAAACTTGAGTTGTTTTAGGAAGGGAACAAGTGTAATGTTATGTTGTAATGTTATATGTCTGAAGTTTTGTTCTTGTTTGACTGGAATGTATTATCAGTGTACTGTATATACTGTATACACTTCTTGTAGTAGAACTTGTTATTCTTTGCTGCTTTACTGCTCTCACAGTTGCAACCATCAACTTTGCACATATATTTGCTTCTGTAGGTTCCCTCCTTTCTGCTGTGCTCTCTACTGTATCTTATATTCTGTGTGGTATTTCTGCTTTCCTGAGGCATAATATGAAGTTGATGTCTGCAGATTTTGGTATGACTATATGAAGCGCAGAAATTGCAGAAGCTGTATTTTTTTTGAAGACCCTGCTAGCTTCCAGAAGATGTGGCTTACGTTTGCACTCTGAACCACAATATGCAACTGGACCCAAATAAATAAACATTATTTGGTTCCAGCTTCTCAAATGTGAAATGTGTTTGCTGCTTTTCTCTCTTTCATATCACTGTAAACTGAATATCTTTGGGTTTTTGGACTGTCGGTTGAACAAAACAAGACATTTAAAGATGTCAACTTGGGCTCTGATAAATTGTGATGGCCACATTAGCACTCTGACATTTCACTGACTAAACGATGAACTGTTTAATCGTGAAAATAATCACCAGACTAATCAATGAAGTTATTTGCAGCCCTAAATTGGCCAAAGATGTAACACTAGTTGCATTACACAAAGTTGCCAATATTTCTGTCTGAATTAGCTTGTCCTGCCTGCAAGAGAACTGGAATAGATGGAAATGGAGGAAAATGGTCTGATATGATTTGTTGATCTTAATGATGGTCAGTGCTGAGGCAGAAATTACACCTATGCCCTTTACAGTAATATATTTAATTGTCAAATCAATACTGCAGCCACCTATGACGCAAAGGCACTGTCATAACTGACAACAGGGATGCCAGAGTTATACATTTCCCTAACAGCTTTCTTGTCGCAAAGCTGACATTTGAATTGATGGTCATCTCAGCACTGGTGAGCCAAATGTTTCATACTGGTGCACTCAAATGTGGCAAACTCCATGTCCATCATTTACTGCAGACATTATAGTTCATGCAAGAGTGCGCAATTTTTAATATGGAGTAATGACCGAAAGAATGGAAAACCGCAGTTTCCCAGAAGAGGGTTAATATTGGGTTCATATTAAGTGAACAATTTCAATTGATTAAAATGTTTTCAAGCCAAAAAGCCTTTAAGGAATTAATTTCTGCACTGAGGAGAAAATGACCCTGGGTGACATGACTGTGTTTGTAATTAGGTAGGAAGCATGAATTCTAATTATGGAGGAAGTGATTAAATCATCAGACAGAACTGTAATGGATGTCAATAGGAGATGATGTTGGAAAGAATTTGGATGAGAATCCCCTTATTGCCCTGTTCATTCTGTGGTCAACAAGCTCACGCACACACACACACACACACACACACACACACACACATGAAGAGTCATCATAGAAAACTGGGTCCGTGGTGAGCAATCAAGTGAGATTTACACTGAATACAGGCCAAGAGGATGAGTGTGTGCTGTTTTTAACAGTATTTTAGTGGGGATCAGCGTTGATTTCATCTGTCCACACACACACACACACACACACTCAACAAAGTGCATATAGCGTGAGAAAGGCGCTGCAGGGTCCCTGTGTTTTGGAGTACACTCAGAGTACACAGAGCAGATCTCAGGAGAGTTGTCTCAGTAAACTCAGTTGGTGGCTCGTAATAAAGTGAGATTTACACAGTGTCAGACGGAGGCCAACAGAACAAGCATGCGGATCCATAAGTGTTGAGTGTTAAAAAACATTTCTGAATATATTTAATTTCAGTGTTTCCTCGTGTGTACGCGTGAAAGACAGAAGGGGGCAGAGATTTCCATTGACACACTGCTATATGTTACTTTCAGCTGTCCTTGAATGAGCTTTTTGATGTGAAGACAGAAGCAGCAATAACAATGCATGAATATTAAGCACCTAATATTGAGTAGGACTGCCCTTTGCCCTCAGACCAGGTTAGCGGGAGTGACTCAGCCTCTTTATAAACTGAAGTTGGTCGTCTAAATTCATTTCAGAATTCTCATTTGTTTGTTTTCACATCTTTGCATGTCCTTGCTCCTGGCTATATTTCAGAACGTCTGACCCGCCTCGGCATCGTTAGGCCCCTCAGATCCACCTAACAAAGACTGCTGCTAGTAATCCCAAGGTCTCAACTGTTTAAATTGCAGGAATGAGACTCTTTTCTCTATAGCAGCGCTGAGATTATAGGATAGACTAATTAGCTGACTCTGTTCTGTCTTTTAAGAATTGCCTGAAAACACAGTTTTGTACTGAGTGACCTTCAGTCACGTCTTGCAGTCTCAGTAGTCATAATATGTACATTTTTGAAAAGCTTACACCGACTCTCTCTCTCTCTCTCTGTGTGTTTGTGTCTGCATGTTTATAAGGAAGATTCCTCTCTGTGGGGCCCTTTCCATTTCCTTACCATTTTGTTTTGAGATGACATTATGTTACAAACATTAGAATAACTTTTGATAGACACGCTTGTTTGTTTTTAAAGTTCTGAAGTTGAGAGAGTAATTTTAAATTACAGTGTCATACTGTAAGCACTGTGAAGCCTGTTACAGTTCTACTCACGGGTCCCTCTGTGATTTGCAATACTTGCAGAAGTCATCTGTGTTCTTAATAAAAATGATCTGCAATATTTCTCCAAACACAGAGGTCATCTGACAATATTAGTCCCTTGTTAATCAGAAATGATTTTAACTCACTTTTTGAGTATTGTCAAAATTAGTGCTGAAGGAATTAAGTGGATCCTGCCTTGTGCAGTGTCACAGGTTCAGCCTCTACTACTACTTCTCTTCACATCCTCCGTGCTTTTACCAGTGCTAACTCTTTTCTCATTTCAAACCTTGCCATTCCTCATCTTTCCTCAGTCCTTCCTGCCATTCCCCCAGTCACCTGAACCTCACCTGCCCACATCCACACACCTGCCCCTCATCACCTAATCCAGAGGTTTTCAAACTGTGAGTTGAAGGTGGGGGTGTGGAGGGAGACCTGAGGCAAAGATAGTGCGTGAGGTGAAAGGGACAGGTGCATGCCGGTATTCTAAAATCTTCAGGAGGTTGGTTATTGTAGTTTGGCCTGCGTCAGAGTGTCAGACTTTGAAAACCCCTGACCTAATCAGTCCATTACCAGCTCACTCCCTTTGACAGATCATCTATTGTGCTCCAGGCTTAGCATTCCAGCCTTTGTCACTGCCTGTTTGTCATGACCGCTGCCTGTTCTCAGTTGATTTTTGCTTTTTTTCTGTCTGCTCCTCTTTTGGACCAGTTTCATCCAGCTGACTGCTTACCTGTTGCTGAACCTGTTTTGCCTGTTGCAAAGCCTTATCTGCCTTGTTTCTGTGTCCTGATTTTGAGTCCTCACAACTTGTTACCAGACCCCCCCTCACACAAAATTTAGTAAATTCCAAAACCATATGAGGTCCCAAAAATAGCTCTAATCCAGTGTTAATAGGGCTTAAACCCTCACTCGGTGGGGATATAGGAATATTTTCAATTTTTTCCTCAATGTAATTTTTTCTTAGTTAAGCTGTTCCCCTAAGCATGAGTCTGCTGTAACCTCTTCATGTTGCTCATCCAGGCTAGATCTCTGCTGCAGTTAAAATACCCAGTGTGCCATGAATCAGGTACTACTTGTAGAAGGGGACACATGCAATCAGCGTAATTTGCCATTTCAGAATGAGGACACAGAGATAGGATTGGTCAGACTGAGAAGTCCTGACCAATCCTGAATTAATTTATTATGCTACTAAACACACTTAAAAGTAGACTTGTATCCAATGCTTTATTAATGCATCTACAGAAACATGTCAACAAATGAAAATTAATTTTCAAATTTACTACTTCAATAAACTTCAGAGATACTGTTGTGTTCTTCCAACTACATTCCTACATTACAATGCATGCACTGTTTGTGCACTAAATGCTTCACAGGGGAAGTTACAGCTTATTTACAACTTGTTGCTCCATGCTTTGATAAATGTTTCAGGCTGCACTGAATCACCAACACATTCCCTGAACTGTAATTTACAGAGTGTACAGATTCACTGCATGTCTCCAAATACCAAAATTCAAGCACTATTTCACCTGAGAAGCTGCTGGCATCGGTCTAATCTAGATGGAAAATCTCATACCTTGGTACCTCGGTATCTGAAAGGACAGAACTCCTTAGTGATGTTTCTATTTTTTATAGTAGAGTTCTGTGAGCAGAAAAAAAAAAATCAGGTTCACATTTAAAATCAGGTTTAATGTCTAAGAGAGTCCTGTAGGTCTTAAAAAAAAGCAGGTTGCTCAATTTTTGAGATTTTCAACTGATTTAAACTCTGTAATTACATGTCACTTTATGTTGGTATTTTGTTCCCATCAGATTTCAGCCCCTTATACTTCTCCTCCTTTTCATTATCTGTACGGTACCAAAAATAAAAAAAGTAAGGGGAGAAGTTCAACATTCATCTATATCTCTTGACTGGTTAACAACATTTGCCATACTTATGCACTCAAACAGAGAAAACATAGCATGCAACTGTTTTTTAGTAATGCCTGTTATTGTCTCATTCAATAAGCAATACTCCAGGGCACATATTAAAAGCTCCATCTGAGAGAAAATACATACGGTTATGTCCCGGCCTTCAAAAACATGGACATGCAACAGTACAGAATAGTCTTTTAGGAAAACTGCAATTTTCACAAACTTTAGTGCAATCTGAGATTTTTCAGAAAAACATTAAAATGCAAAGAGAACTCATTTTGCCGTAGGTGCATCATGCTGTCAACAAGACACCAAAGTAAACCTTAACAAGAGAACATAAATCAACATTTCAAATGACTATCTGCCAAACAGCGCCTGACAGCACTGCACCCCCCACCCCCAATTTTTCTTCCTTAAAACCAACACAACAAAAGACTGTGGGTGCTCATGGCAGTTAGTTGTTAAGCTGGTGTTGCAGTTTTCTGCTGTTACCTTGCTGTATTGTTTGGACTGGTAGATACATGGCTGGTTTCTAGTAAACAGATGGTGTCCCACCTGTGTATCTCTGACTTTCCAGAACCAAGTCTGCTCTCCAGGGGAAAGATACCTCTGGTAGTAGCACTGTGTGTGTACGTTTCTATGTGTGTATCATGGCAGATGGTGATGATCTATGATTATACCACACACACACACACAGACACACACACACACACACACACACACACACAAGTAGTAGATATAAATGATGCTTGGGAATCAGTCATATAAATGGTACTGCATTTATATAGCACTTTTCTGTCCAAGTAGGACAAAGCATTTTACAAAGCCTCTAATTTACCCACACGCACACACTGATGGTTGCCATTGAAGGTGCTGGACTGCTAGTTGTACGATTGAATTACCCCCCACTCCCACCTGAGCCACAGCTGCCCCATGTGTTTATTTGACACCATTAAGCTTGCTTTCAAGCAAGCCATGCTCAGATGAAGCATCCTGGCAAACTCACAATCCAACCCTGGACCATCTATGAGGGGCAGACTGCCACCAGGTACTGACTTTATGGAGTTCCATATATCCCCTGCCTGAGCAACAATAGGTATCCTGGAGATTTGGTCCAAACACCAGGGGCCTTCAGGAGAAACGCTTTGTTTCTTTTGGATGTGTCTCATTAATCTACTGCTCTGTAGTGTACTAGTACTGCTCTGTCTTAGCAGCCACATGCAGTGACCACATTTGGAGAAGGGGCTGCTATCTGCCACCGTCAGGTATGGTAGTGTTGCATGAATATAACAAAAGACCAAACATATGTTTGTATTGTTTAGTATTGATGCTCTTTGTATATATGAACATAAATAAAAATATTAGAATGTGTGTGTGCAAGTTTGTTCATGTGCACCATACTACAGTATATAATTTTGCGTATAAATATTGCATCAAGTCTGCTATGTAGATAGTGTACATACTACCATTATGAAAAATAAAGTTTTTCTAAGGTAAGGTTTAGGTACTATGTACAATATTATGTCCTAGTGTGTTATTACTAAATTGCACAATAAATGGTAGGGATACCACTAGGGCCTAATCCCTTACTTATGAGTTGAGTCTCTGTCGGTATCTGTTATTTTCCAAAATATCTGACTGATTTGGAATCCAAACCAACCAAGCAAGCAGAGCAATCAGCCTCTGCCTTGATGTTGTCATATACTTAACTAGAATTAATTAAATATATTTCTTTGCATTCTTGCCTATATTTCTCCATGTCTCTAATATCGTAACATATTTAGTCCCTCAAATCTGGCCTGAAAATGATCATGTCTGCAATGTGACTTTCCAGAGAATATCTGAAACAGTGGAGCTCATTGCTAATTCTTAGAGCATATCATTCCAAATGATTCAGATTCTCCCCTGTGTGTGTGCTGGTACTCTGGTCTATCTCAGGTCCAGTGCCATGGCCTCTACAACTCTTAGACAAACAGAATAATCTCACAACATGCCAATCCAAACTGACAATCATAATATGATTTGCATTCCACAGCTGCCATGATAACTGAGTCCTTATTTGATACTGTTTTCAAACATCTTAATTCAAGAGCTTGGGTCACAAAAATACACACATCCTTCACCTTGCTTGCCTGTCAAGTCAAAATCCATGTATTAATAATTTTATGAAATCATTGAAAGCATTCAGAATTGTGCATAAGGGAAAGAATTTTACAATTCAACAATCGTCAAAATGAAAACAAAAACTACAAATGTATAAATCACATTTTGAATCAGATGAACAGGTTTTACTGTTCTCATCATTGAAAAACATATGCAAGGCCGTGCCTGCAAGGATGACAGTGAAAATGTTGTCGAAACTAGCAATCTTATGATAAGAGGTGGTAGTTATATAATGAGACACTCTTCTTTCCACCCTTCTTCACCTATCTTTTTGCAATGCCATTAATTAAGCATTGGCAATGTGTGATAAATGCATCCATTTCCTCACTGTTAAAACAAAACAGTGAATGCAACCCATTTCTCCTGTCTGATGAGAGTGCTCTTTGAGGCACAGTTACAAGGCGTAAATCAACACTTTTGAATGCAAAGAGGGTGAGATGCATATGATGCTGCTGCTGGTTTACATTGAAACTTGAGTGAAAAGAACAGATCCGTGTTTGACCTTGAAGCAAAGTGGCTTCAATTTACTAGTTGCTTTATTATGTCATATTAGGACGCAGGCAGAATTTGCACAAATAACACCAAAATGCAACGCAATGAATATTTAAAAAAATGTCAATGTGCATTTTGTTTCTATATGTTTCTTTCACATCACACACATGCTGGTCTTCCTGGCTACAAAATGTGGCAAACCAAGAAGCAGTACGAGAAACTTCTGACCGTTTGACCTTTTCAAACATCTGAGCCTTTGAACAGTCATGTATGAAGTGATATCAGAGCATGACATGACTTGTGGCCGACTGAATCCCAGCGCTCTGCTGAGGACTGATAAGATGGCACACAGTCAAAGTCTAGGGTAGATTACCATATTGAGAGTCTGAGGGGAGAGAGAGAGAAAGAGAAAGAATGTGTGTGTGTGTGTGTGTGTGTGTGTGTGTGTGTGTGATGTGCAAATGTACAAATATCTGGGTTAGCACCATAACTAATGGGACCCAAAATATGAGAAACAGATTGCCCCTCCTTCTCTTCTCTTACTCTTAACACATTGATGACAGACTTTTTTTTTTTAGCAGCACAAAGAAGGGAAAAAACATCAAAGACCTCCAGGGTGCTCTAAGTAGTTTGTTATTTTGGCTCTCAGCACAGTGGATATGAAACAAAGCAACAGCTATGAGGTTAAAGTGCTGACTTTAATCTTTAATTTGTGGGTTACACATCAGCATCAGATTAACAGTGTAGCACTTTATGTATTCCCCCAATTTTAGAGGACCACGATGTATAGGACAAAGTAAAGTAAAAAACATATTTGGTTGCAATCAATTCTTTGCAATCAATGACCACCTGCAGTCCCATAGAAATGAGCAGATGGTGTCCTCCCTCGTGATGCTCCACAAGACTTGTATAAGTACACACTTTGCTTGTTTTGGAGGCTTTTTGCCTTTAGTCTGGTCTTCAGCAGGTGAAACACATACTCACTTGGATTGTCATGTGCATTCCACTGTTTGGCCCCAAAAAAACTCATTGGTTGCTTTAGCTGTATGTTTAGGATCATGGTTCAGGTGCACTGTCCTAAAAGTGGGTGACTATATTAAAGGGGATACCGATCCTACACAGTTGACCCAATATGGATGTGAACACCCTCAAACATCCTTAAAGCAGGGTCAGAATTTAAAGGGGCTATAATTGATATTTTAATAATAACAATGTATGAAATGACAATGTGGCAATATGGAAAGGTTCGCTTGTAGTGATGAACCTACAGAGAATTATAACCTGAATCTGCAGCTAACAAGTTCGCCAATATCAATTCAAAAGGCGATGATATATCGGTGTTGTGTTCACAGCTTGTTTCCACTGCCCCCAAGTGACCAAAAACCATCTGTCATTGCAAGTTTAAGTCAGTCATTGTTTCATTTCAACTAGCTGAAGCAATAAATTCAGAAAATAATCAGTCAGGAGTAGAATGAAATCTCAAATTCTCTAATAAAGAGCATTTCCATTAGCAACCTCTAGCTACAATCCATCCCATATATCATTATCTGAAACATCCTTGTTTTTGACAGGCTTATGCTCCGTGCCTCTCCTGTATGGTGTGGCCTAAAGTTGGCTCTGCATGACTGCAGATTTAGCCCTCTCATAAGGAGGAACAGGTGGGCAGGATGAGGTTGTAGCTTTTTTTAATAAACCCAATAATGAGGATGTGCTCTGACAGCTGAGCAGACTCACCGTGACTAAAAACAGAAGTGCTTCTACCCACAGCCAGAGCACTGACTCCATATTAGACCTAGTTTGCTAATATATCTTGTGTGCTTTTTAGCCAAACTAGCGCAGTGGTTGGCTTGATGGACAGTCTGTCTGTTGTTCTGTTGGTCCAGAGTGAAATCTTGACTATTTCTGGATATATCAGGATGGAATTTGGCACAGATATTAATAGTCCCTGAATAACAAATCCAAATGATGTTTGTGATCTTCTGATTCTCATCTAATGCCACCAACAGCTATACGTTTGACTCTTCCGGCATTTCAATGCATGAGAGGATACTTATGAAGCTAATGACAAACACAGGAAGTATTGTGCTTTTTATGTTGCGAGGCAAAATGTTGAGGTTGGGGTGGTGGGTGGGCATGTGCCATGTCTGACTTTCATGAATGACACCATTCCATAAGCATAGTTTATTTGCCATAACCATGATCTTTCCCTGACCTTAACCATACCAGAGATGCCATGCACAGATATTGCAGAAAGCGAGAATTTTAAAAACATTGGCACTGAACATAAAAAAATTAATAAACTAAAAAATTGAACATTATCCAGAGTTTTGCAGAATGGTCCAATATCAACATTCTCAGGCCAAATTTTTCTTTATTTTTTTTTTTTGAGCAAAGTTGTCTCCATGTTTCATCCATCCAGCAATTTTGTTTTCTGGCGTGTAATCAGCACTAGAGCCTTGTGGGGCGAGGCTCCAATGCTTTTTGGACACACATCCTCCAGCATATATCTCCAGCATGGCTGTAAGCTTTTAACCTTATTTTAAGCACTAAAACTAATAAGACAATACAGATGGAGACCAACAAATGCAAAGAGGTGACAGTTGATATTGATTAACTTTTGTGAGACACTCTCAGTTGAAATCATAGACTTTGGAGCTTTTTGGTGCTTCGCTGTTTTGTGCAATGAAAACCAGTGTTTCACCAAAGTCTTCATCCAAAACATCTCTGGCTATCCATCAATACTGCTTATTACCACAGTAACTGATTTTACAGGTAGAATATTTTGCAGGTGAATTTGAAAGAAACTACGATGTGATGTGCAAACCACAATCAGCTTAACATTTGCAACAGTAGCCCAGTCTCAGCAGAAACTATAGTACTGTCTTCTGTAAATCTGGAATTAGATTCACTTCTTAGTTACAGTAACATTAAATGAACATGGCTGCCAGACAATCTTTGATTACTTTTCACCATTACATGTTTGAAATTCATAGTGTAGGCCTATTTAAAAAGATGGAGCTGTATGTCACAACACACTGTGTTGCTACAGACAAAGCAGTAAGTTTGCATCCTGGGCTGATGTTTTCTCATGCAGGGCTTGTTTGTCCGCTCTGTGACTCTGCCTCTTGACCTCCCTCTCCTGCAGGCTCCCTGGTGGTTTGTACAGGCCTGTCATTCTACTTAAGTTATGCACACAAGGCCTGGAGATGGCAGCTGCAGTGTCACTGGGAAACTTCACAGCTTTGCCTGAAGGCACTCGAGTGGACAGAGCTGACTTGTTGGTGCCCTGTGGCTGTTTAGACTATCTGATTGATGCTGCTTTGTCTTATCTTTGCAGCTTGGAAGAGAGGTCGCTTCAGGTAGCTGTAGGTAGGGTTTTTTTGTTTTCCTTTTTTTTTTTTTTTGGTTTTACTTAATTTTTCCAAGAGGGCATTATAAGACTATAAGACACCACACACATAGATACAGAAATATAAGACAGCACCTGTTAATGAAAACGAGTCAGACAAAGGTCTGAAAAGTGGCAGACCAGTTTCAATTAGTGTGTCATATAGAATTCGTGACCAGATTTAAAGTGACGCTCCCTTGTGGAGACCGTGAACGCAACAGTAAATATGTGACGTGTGGGTGGAGCTGTAGGTTCAGACCTGCTGTACCAGCTCTGACTCTGATCAGTTACAAAGGATGCCACCAGTGGAAAACCATCACATTGAAGAAATGCGTGAAAATGGAGCTGAATGTATTTGATTTCTTGTTATTATTATTGTAACTAAATACTTTAACTTCCTCCAGAATCAAAACCTCAATTGTTTTTTGAGTGAGA
Source organism: Macquaria ambigua (assembly GCA_008360985.2). Lineage (NCBI taxonomy): Eukaryota > Metazoa > Chordata > Actinopteri > Centrarchiformes > Percichthyidae > Macquaria > Macquaria ambigua. The sequence continues at coordinate 99,074 of VMKM01001409.1, forward strand.
ATTTTCTGTTTTTGCAAACAACTGTTCCTAATCATGCATTCATTTGCCTGTAGTTCTATGGACTTTCCATTTTTATTTGTATCTTTTAAATATCCTTCGCATGACCTGTGGCAGATTCTGACTGTGAGGACGCCCGCTTGATTGTCGTGCTGGAAAAAGAGACTGAAAACAATGCCCGACACACTGCTTTCTTTAGAAAACTTACTCTAAAGTTCTCTTTATGGCGTTTCAAAATGACAGACTCTAACTTGAGGAACGAAAGCAACTATGGGATCTATTTTGCTGAAGCTTTCAATGGATCCGTTTTGGACCAAACATTTCCAAACGACAGCATCACGACATGCACGAACTTCACAATGGACTCACAGGTTGTCGTTGTTGGGATCATCCTCTCCATTTTCATTTTGGTGGCAATTGTTGGGAACATTTTGGTTATCCTGTCTGTGTTGTGCAATAAACATTTGCAGACTGTCACAAACTTCTTCATTGTCAACTTAGCCATGGCAGACCTGCTGTTGAGCATTATCGTGCTGCCTTTCTCTGCATCTCTGGAGGTTCTGGGATGCTGGGTGTTTGGCCGGGTTTTCTGTAACATCTGGGCTGCGGTGGATGTGCTCTGCTGCACCGCATCCATCCTCAGCCTATGCATCATCTCCATCGACCGGTACATAGGTGTTAAACACTGCCTGAAATACCCGAGTATTATGACAGAGAGGAAGGCAGTGGCAATTTTAGTCCTAGTTTGGGTATCATCCACGGTCATCTCTGTCGGACCGCTCCTGGGATGGAAGGAACCGCCGCCTGTGGACGACAGTATCTGCAGGATCACAGAGGAGCCGGGCTACGCGCTCTTCTCCTCTCTCTTCTCTTTCTACCTCCCGCTCATGGTAATCCTCATCATGTATTTTAGGGTCTACGTGGTGGCCCGCAGGACTACCAAGAGCCTAGAAGCGGGCGTCAAACGAGAGAGAAACAAGTCGATGGAAGTGGTCCTCCGAATACACTGTCGCAGCGTGCTGGAGGACGCGCGCCCGTCCAGCTCAAAAAGCAGCAAAAACCACCCGTTTCGAAGTTCGCTCTCAGTGCGGCTGATGAAGTTCTCCCGAGAGAAAAAGGCGGCTAAAACCCTCGCTATCGTTGTGGGGATGTTCATCTTGTGTTGGCTGCCTTTTTTCTTCTTTCTGCCGATGGGTATGTCTCATAACTTTATATTTCTGTCCCCTGTGGTCCAGCACAACATGTGCCCCAGTGCGTCTATTGCACTTTCTATCGCTCTTTCTCCAACATTGGGATGTAATGTCATATAGGGCTATGTTCCCTGTCAACATTTCTGTTCTCAAGGACATCAAACGAACAAATTCTTGAAATTTGTCATACATTAAATGCCTTCAACTAATCTACTTGAATTTATGATTCAACACCTCGACTGATGTAAATCGTTGGCAGTGATATTTTCCAACTAATTAATTTATGTTTAATGTGAGCAATTAATACATTTGCCTCACTTGGAGTGAGCCTGCAGCTCCTCCTGAGAAATGCGTTGATTTCTATAAACAACGCAACATACTGACTGCAGGCACAGGCCACTAGTATTAAACCAATGAATTACAGTTTAAGAAAACTTACATCAGCTACAAAAACCCGTATAGTAAGATTTAGGCATAAGAGGAAACAGAAAATGACATATGCTGGATTTCACTCGCTGATTATTTTAAGAATTGATCGAAACTAAGATTGTTAGAATAAAAACAAATGTTTTGGTCAGAAAAGGTCACATTTGCACCGTGACCATTAATGTGGCTTGTTTCCATGCCTGCAATTTTTCTGAGAGTCTATTTTTTCAGATGGCTAATATCACAAGAGCAGTCATAATAGACTGACATTCTTCAGTAATGAGCACTCTGAAACTAAATGCTCCCAGCATCTTGCAACCATGGCTGCACATTCCAAGTAGCGTTTCCAGTGGGCTACTCTTTTAGTAAGTCTCACCTAGTAATATAAAACATGATACAAAGACACTGTATTTGTTTATTAAGGGTTTTGTTTCATGGTCTACATTTGTCACAGGGAAAGGTCACAGCTAAATTATAACATTTAAATTCTACCTGGAAGTCTTGAAAAAACAAGATGATTTGCACCAAAGAAGGAAAATGTAGGTGTCAATGTTGAGAAAAAGCTCTAGAACTGACCACAGTATTGAACGGGTGAGATAGCAGGATGAGACATGGGGAAATATAAGGAAATAACCTCTAATCACATCATCAAGTCATTATGGTAATACATACATCAAACTGAAGAATGCAACAAGCATATAAAGCTGCACTTACAGAAAGTAATATTACTCACAACACACATACACACACTAATGGTGGCCTCATGAATTTTAATTTTGCATATATTTCTCATAATTGATTGTAAAAGCCATTAAGGACAAATGGCCAGTATCTTATCAGGTACAGCACTCACAGCACTCTCATTTCTGCTGCACCTCCAAATGTATTGAATCAAATTATTAGAGCAAGGCCTGCAGGGAGAGAGAGGGTGCAAGGAATGAAATGGGTGCTGCTAATCACTTTATTCACTCAATGGGAGTGAAAAGGGCAAGTTTATTTGTACCCAGAAGTCGAAGATAGATAGATACTCCATCTCCTCTTGGGATTGAAAATGAGTAAAGACAAGAATGAGTTTTAAACAAACACATTTTAATTGTTAGTACAAATCAGTGCACCGTCACACAATGGGACATTACTCACATTATAATATCACCAAAACACTTAAATATGTGCTCTTGTAGTAGTAGTATACATATTGAGGCCAATCTAAAATATACATTTTAAGTTGATTATGACTAACTATCTCTAATAATATCATTTTCATTAACATTACCATACGATGCCTTTGTGATTATATTATACAGCCAGCTCTCGGGAAACGTCATCCAGGATCTCAAGTCTGAAAGAGTCCATGACTCTCGGTGTGGCACTCTGCTAAAAATCAGTATTTCAAAAGACAAAACAAAAGGAAGCTCTGCCAAAAGGACTACTTATCTTAATGAAATAGGTCTGACGAGCTCCTTGCTGGAAACCATCATGCTCTGCAGAATCCCTTCAGAAATTCTGTTCTGCAATTCGATCCTGAACTTTGACCTCCCTGGAGGAAGTAGTTTAAAACATAAAGTCCCCTTAGGGATTGATAAAGTGTTAGATTGTTGTTATTAATTAATCCCCACGGTGGGTTGCTGTTTCCTAAATGACTGACTGACAAGTGTGGCGCAGTCACAACCCACAATTCCTAGCCCTGCTTACCCATACTTGGTCAGTCAGACAGACTGATGCTGGTACGTTGTAGAGACACATCATTAATGAGTAACCTTTTGCTGAGAGGCAGTCATGTACTTTTAGCACCTCTTATGCCAATCAGGCCCTTTCTCTGTGATGATGCAAATTGAGACAAAGTAGTCTGACTCATATGAAACCCCAGTGAGAGTGCCCCAACACCATTTGCTTACATTAGTGCACCAGACTCATGAATACTATTTTTTTTATTTTCCAGAAACTGATGGAAGAAAGAGAAATAGCCTTTTAGAATTATTTTGAATGCTGTCTGTCCCCCAGCGTAATGGATAAAACATAAGTACAACCATATTGCACAGGGAGTACACAGTTAGCTTTTTAGTATGAATTATCCAAGTGTTATAATTGGCCGTTTTTTCTTTATTTGTTGCTGACATGAATCCAACCAGCATAAAGGCACTCAGTCAAGTTATTTCAAGCTTCCAATTATTACTTTTTACAGTTGACATTCTTTGTTTTAAAGGTATATTGTGCATTCTATACTAAGTAATATTGAAACAATACACTTGGTCTTATAGTTGTTCATCAAGAACTCAAGGCTTTCTCTCTTTAAAGGATAAGTCTGGTGATATTCTATATGTTTATTAATGTCAACAATTCCCATGGAAATACCAAAACCAACAATGAATTGATAAGGCTAACAAGTATTGCAGCCTGTGTAGCAAAAGCCTGATATACCTTATTTCTCTGTGCCAGAAGACCTCCATTGTTGTCCAAAAGCTATTAAAATCACATCACACTGTCCTTCTGCTGTAAATACTAATACAGCAAATTTGCAGCTGAAATTAGTCCCCAACAAATATACTGTTTATTCCTGTTTGAAACATGTTTGCTAAAAACTACAATGCCCAACTGTCTTAGGAAATTATTAAGCCTTTAAAAAAATGAAATTATATATTCGTGATCAGCTTTTAAAGATTTAATTTCTGGTAATATAAGTAGCACTATGACCATCACAATATGTGTAATGGTCATAGTAGTCATTCCAGTGGTTATGCAAGTATTCACTGAACTATAGCTTGGTCCTTCATGGCCATATGTTGAGGGTGAGTTTTAAAAAGCCTGGCATCAAATGTTGACCTTCACACAGACCATTAAACGTCATTGAGATAATTCCCTAAGCTCTCTAACTGAGGACTGATCAGGAGTCTGTCTCATCACACAAAAGAGCCGTCACAAAATGTTGTCTGAGAAAGTGGACAGGTCCCTAGACTCCTTGACGGGCTTCAATGTGTATTCAAAGCATTCATTGGTTGCGTGGCTTTATGATTTGTACTAGGATATGAGCCAATGTGAACTTTCAAAAAAATGACATCCTCAGAAAAGTTTTAAAATTGCAATCATTTTGCAGACACCAGGCTTAAAAGATATTATCTCAAAGGCAATAAAACAACAACAAAAAAAGATATTACTTGTTGTCATGGTGTTGTGGAAGTGCGTCAGAGTGGTGAATCACTTGCTGTCTGTCTTTAAGGTGATGTAATTTCAGTGAGAAGAATCAATGGAGGACATCACTTAATTCATCTTAATCTATAACTGTGTTGAGTCAGAACTGGATTACAGATGAGTCTTTTAAACAGAAATGAAAGGAAAGTAAGAGCCAGGTAGCAGATGCTACACACAAAATACTGTACGTGCTGCAGAAAAAGTTACAAGTAAGAGTATACTCTGTTTATTATTCAGTTTTTGTCTCTGAGTAAATGGCACAAGGCTCCTGTTTGTATTTGTTAGCAAGTGCACAGTATGTTGTTGGTAGCTGATGTCAAAACAACATGAAATAATTTCTTTGAAAATCAGATATTTCATACAGTATATTTCCACATTGCACTAACAGAATTGAAATGACTTCTGGGCCCAGGCAGCGCAGACTTGACATTAGCGCTGTGATATGTTGCCTCTGTGTCCAGGGTCAACACTGTGTTAAATCCAAGCCTGGGGAGACAAGAACAAATAGAAAGCAATTGGAAAAGGCAACATTCCATGAAAAACAGCATGTCATACTACATGTCAAAACAAAATTGCCATAGCAAGTATAATAAAATGAGCAAAGCAGCTACTTGGGTTGAAAGTAAGCTGTACAGAGAGCAGAAATAAAACTGGCCTTTTAACTCAAAACATTTATGTTCTAATTTATTGTAAATTACCATTCTGTAATGTTATATGTAAGAATGTTAAAGGGCTGATATCTAAGCTGATAAAGGGAATATTTTAAGTTATCCATGGCAGGAGTTTCCATCACACCAACACTGACGTGACAAAGAGGGTTTGAATAAAACCTGTGCCCACTCCATGGCAGTGTATATACATTACATGTAGAATAAGGTGCCACTATGCCTCGTCTGTGCTGACTCATTCAAGCATGGCAAACACCTGCCAAAAAGGTATATATTCTACCCTATCCTCTCAGAGAAAGTATACACCACAGGAACACTTAAACCCCTTTTATGTTGTTAGCAGTCTGGTTAATGTCAGGCTAATGTGCATCAATTAAAATCATTCGAGAAATAATTAAAATACTTAGCACTAATAAGAAAACTTCTAATCCATCACATATTGTACTCAAGCAAAAGCATCATAAAAAGAGTTGTGTGCGTTGGGGCTTGTGGTTGAAGCATGTCCTGTCAATATCTGTCCCATTAATAAAAGCCCCCAAAATGTCAGAACCTCCTCTGTTCTTATTAAACACTACCAAACAGCTACCGCTGCACAATAAATCATTACAAAAATAATGCTGTGAATACCCTACTGTCAGAGGGATGAAAAATGTCTATACGTAGCAAAATAGCATAACACAGCTGTACATACACTTAATGCATCGTTTGTAGTGTAGGCCTATAGGTCATATACAGCAGAAGAGTAGATTCAGGATCACTTTACAATGATTTCCTATATTGTTCCTACAAAAGATAAATCATTTAAAAATGTACTCATTGATAGCAAAATTCATATCAAACTATTTGTGTAATTTATTTGTTAAGTTCTAATTATTCTAACTAATTACTTATTAAATATTCTAACCTGATTAAAGTCCAGATTGACAAAATGGCATACAGCATCCTACTGACCAAAATCATGATCTGATATTTAGTATATATATTATTTAGAATAGAAATTCTCCTACTCTAGCGACATTTGGTTTCAACTGCTCTTGATTTTGAAGTATATCTTGTGAAAATTGGATTCTTAATGGAGCAATGAAAGCAACATACTGTTCTTGTATTATGCATATATTGTACGTTTACTCACAAATCTTTCTGATGACTCCGTTTTCTTCTAGGTTCCTTCTTCCCGGCACTGAAGCCATCCGAAACTGTTTTCAAGGTGATCTTTTGGCTGGGCTACTTCAACAGCTGCATCAACCCCATGATCTACCCCTGCTCCAGCAAAGAGTTCCAGCGGGCTTTCACTCGGCTCCTCAGGTGCCAGTGTCACCAAAGACAGAGGATCCTGCGCCGCTTCTATGACCAGAGGTGGCGGACAGCTGTCAAGGGAATGGCAAGGGATCAGAGGGGGGACTATAAGCCCGGCTACGCTGTGCATGAATCCTATGGCAGCTCTTTGTTACACAAGGGGAAAGGGCGCTCGCTAGGTTTCAAGAGATGGAGCCTGTTTCCACCACTGCAAAAGTCCTCCTTCCAGCTCAAAGAGAAAGTAAACAATCTGTCAAATAAAATAAAGGGAGGGACAGGAAAAAGTACCACACCTGCAGTGGGCCGGATTGATATAGTAGAGACAGTCTCTATGGGGATTTACAACTCCTGTGAGCAGAGCAGTTATCAGTTCTATGATCTGGCAGACTGCTATGGCCTGAAAGAGACTGACATTTAGAGTCACTAGAATCTTTTATTTATTTTCAAAAGGGTCATATTGGACCAACATGTAAGAAAGACTGTGATTGGGCATAATTTTGTGCTCACAAAATATCTGAGAATCAAAGCTTGATTAAAGCTGTGGACTGAGATCGATGGCTTGATCCCAGCACAAAGAGGACTAAAACTTTATCTCAATCCCTCATCCACATCATGTTTATTTAAGATGAAACTTCCTGTGAACATTTTGGAAGTGGACTCAAAAGTAGCCAACTCCTTGGACTTAATGTGACTGCTGTCACTTGGAAGCACTGTGCATCGACATTACACATCCCACAGTTGACAGGTGTACACACTTTGGGCAAGACATTTAACATAGGCCTCAATATTACTCTTACACTCATTTCTTTCCATTTTATATCAGACAGTCTCCATGTCTTTAACTATTAGCCAGCTGACACTGTATGATGACTCCCAATGAATGGTGACTGCTTTGTTTGATATTCAGCTGATTTTAAACAAAAAAACAAAACAAACATACATACAACTGTAATGGATTGAATCAAATATTTTGAAGCTCTAACACAGCAAAGTTAGTCATAAGTGCAATTTTTATTGTTGCCAGAATGTGTTGGATTTAATCAAATGTAATATGTCAGAATTAATTATGATATTTCATCTGCCATTTTTCTGTTTTGACAAGGCATTGTAAAGATAACAGGCCAGCAAAGAATAAAGATGCTGCACAGTATTTATTCTAACTGTTGGATTTATAAGTTAGATTTATAAATTAACTTGGCATTGATATGTACACTTGTTTAAATTAAAAGCCCGTGAGTCTACTTGGCCCACCTAACTGTAATTGCCAAGTGAGTGAGTGCTAATGTGAAATGAACATGCTTTTTTATTGTAATTTCTGATGTTATGTTTGTTTATGTAAGATGGAAAGCAAAATAAAAAAGGAGAGAAAACAAGTTGAGCCAATAACTCTCAGTTAAATTACAGTAAAGCACCCTTGTAATTTGATTCATGATTTAAAAAAACAATAAAAAGTATATCTGGCCCATCCAGCAGATGTCACTATTGTCTTGGTTGTTTTACCTCATTCACCTTCATGTCAAGCTTATGCTGTTGGGAAGCAAAAATGGTTTGTTTTTAGACAAAATACCAATTAAATTGAAATAAAATCAATATCTGCATGTGTTAAGCAAGGTGAACATAGTACTGAGAATATGCTGCCTGTCAAACAAATACAAATCATTTAAATAAAATAATTAAAAGAGAGTGACAGACACACTCACACAAGGCTGGATCTGCAGGCAATGTAGAGAAACAGAGAGAAAGAGAGAGAGACTCTATCAAGACTAATAAATCTCAATTGCTTCCTGTTATTAGCCTCATTCCACCATGAGTTTTCTCAAGTCTTGACCTAGGGGAAAGTCAAACAGCTGACTTTGTACTTTTTTCATTTCATTTCATTTCAATCATGACCAAAACTAATACATGACAGAAGAAATCTACATGAAGAGAAAGAAAGAGATGAAAATAAGCAAAAAACTGTTCTTATCTTCACCCCAATAAGGACTGAAACACTAAGTGGACAAAAACATAGTAACTTTGGTAACATTTGACAGACATTAAAGCACACATTACTGCAAGTATATGGGATGTACTCTCAAAATCCAGACATCAATGGTAGAAATATAACAAAATACTGAGACAGCCTCTGCCTTGACTCCTAATTGTGTACTGACAGCACTGGTGCTAGTTTGACAAAGACAGACTTTGACTGTGGCTTAGAGCTAATAAACAGACTGCAGATAAACATCTAAGTTCATCATTTGCACAAAGCTGTCTGGTCCTTGACTATCTTGAGTAAGACTAATTTGCTATGCATTCTGAGCACTAGGTATCTCTGTGCATTGCAGGATTAGATTACAAGTTAAAAGAAGAGAGATGCAATAGCAGAAAATAATATATATTGATGAGTTGCTAGGGTTTCCAAAAACTCCCTCCACTCCCATTGCTCATTTTACAGCAATGTTAAACCACAAACTGAGTCATGTTTTCTTCTTTTTGTCAGTTGTCAGCAGGTGTGATAAGTGTGTTACCATGGAAACACAGCCTTTAGCTCTGTCTGAGGTAGCCTGGGGATAGGTTGGCTGCTTTTTTATACTTTAAGCTAAACCGTTTTAGCATTTTAGCCAAAATTAGTCTGCCTTTATATTTGTGCATAAAGTATATGCACAAACCGTGTACTCTAGTATTACAGTCTGAGGAGCAAAACTGCCTAAAAGACCAAACACATGTCCACAGTGCTGATTCACAAAATATAAAGAAATAACTAAAATAACTGTGGGAACAGGTTAAGGTTATAGACAATGTAGAAAGAGTGGATGAGAGAGAGAGAGAGATCCTAGCTCTGTCAAGACTAAACCTAAATTACTTCCTGTTATTAGCCTCATTCCACCATGAAAATGTATTAAGCAAAACTCGATACAAAACAATTTTCCTGTCTTACTGAGTAAGATTACAAATCTAGCAGAATGACTGTTCTGGAAAAAAAAAAAAAACATCCCCAAACCTGCAACACTGACTGACACTGAGTAAATACTGTGTCAACAGAGAACAGCAAATGTGTGAAAGTTAAAAATGAGTGGTTTGCTTTCAAATTATAAACCCCCAAAACATGAGTTGTCAGGTGTAATATTAGGACCAGAGGGAAAGGACAGTTTCCAAGCAACTGAAACAGATAGGCACATTGGATGTATGGTTGGAAAGTCACTTTAGTTTTTTTTTTAAATCTAAAACGTCACTGGAAACTGCTTTACAAGCACTTCATGACATCGCACCAACTTAGCATCCAGCATTAGGCATGTTGAGGTGGTCAATAATTTATGTGATTAGGTGTAAAGTATGTTATTCCATTGTACTAATAATGGTGGTCTTTATCTCATGCGCCATAATGTTAAGCAAAAAGTCTATTTATTGGCCCTACACCAAACTGTCTTCAAAATATCCTGAAAAATGTTGAAAGAGCTAACTTTATTTTTATATAATATTTACATTTTATATTTCCACAACATCATTTGTTCTTTATTTTATATTTCATTGCCAACAACTTGCCACAAAACTTGAAAAAATATGTGGGTGGTTAAACGAGAGGTCCTAATCTTACAAGCATTTCCAAAGCAGAATATTATTGAATTCATAGTTTGTGCAAGATAAAATCTTAATATATTAAATGTTCATACACCAGTTTATGGCCTTTGGTTTTGTGCAACCATGTGGGAAGCATTGTTTATCATCATGCCACAACATAATCCATACTGTGGAAGAATGTGTCAGTGCCTTTGCAGTAAAGATTAGAAGAGCAACATGTTGCAAGTGAAAGATTTAGAAATAGGAGACACATTTGATTCATTCTTCTATGATCATTTCACAAGTATGTTTTATGTTGTTTTTAAAAATGGAGGTACAATGTGTTATGATAAAATAAAAGCACCCTGAGAGCACACCTTCTCACACATGCACTCAATCATCCACCACCTAGCATTTTGTAACAACAGCTTGAGGTCTATTACTTTTAGTTATTTTTAGTGTGGCTAAACTGGGTGCAGCGACTCCTGAATTCAGTCTGCCCTGTCTTTTCATAAGAACAATCAAAACAAAACCTAATTTTATATTCCTATTTGTACCCAAAGACTTCATCTAGCAAGCATGTTTAGAAAAGTAATCCTGCCTTATGATTACACACTGACCACGGCTTTATCACAATAATGAGAGAAGGCTTGGTGTAGGTAAGTGAAACTTGATACTGTGATACTTATTTCAAGTACTGATAGCTCTGATAGATACATTATAATTTTGCTACAAAGTACTAATTATTTGTCCTCTATTATTTGTCCTTTAATAATAATTTAATAGCACAAAGATTTAATTGAAAAGTTTCAAAAGTTAGTTCATATTAAATATTTATGCTGGTAACAATTAGAGTAAAATATGCTGAATTTTAATAGTAATTTCATGAACATTATTTCAAATGTGCAGAATGTTTTGGATAATATCAAAATATTGTATTATTATAAATAAAATAGGAAATAGTCAGTGCCCTTTTTTAGTCCAGAGAGGTATGCACAGGGCAAGTTTAGACAGTAAACTATGCTTACTGTAGTTTTGTAATCTCAAGAAGCAGATTTGGATGGGTTCCACTTGAATTATTATACTTTCAGCTAAACTTGGCAGGAGCACATTAAAGGTGGCCAAGTGTTTATGTTTAAATTTCAAGTTATTCATTCGTTTATTAGTGCATGAGTTGTTTTTGAAACTGCAAAAGACTATATCAACACCAAATCACGCAAGGCAGAAAATCGTTGCTGCACTTCTCATTTTTCAGCTCAAATCAGCAGCTGGCCAACAGCTGACAAAAGACCTGCTTTTACAATAGCCACTGGGGTTTTGCCAGAAGTACAAATTGATCTACCCTTGTATAAAATAACACATACATTTTTGATAGTAATTGGTCATCTTGGTGGATCAACTCGATTTTTACGTATATTTGATAGGGTATAAAAAGTTGCTAGCCTTTGATTTTGATGAAGCAAGCTGTCATTTTCATTCAGAATTTAAATTTTGCTCCTTAGCCCTGCCCAAAGCTGTAGCCTGTGATTGTGTAACTAGTTAAACTAGCAAACCTGACAGTAAAATTATACAGATTGTCAGTGTAAATAGAATGAGAGGCACAGTCAAATTTGTGCTTTGCCTTTCATTTTATTTGACATCTTACACACTTACCTTCAAACTTGTGCACCTTTCATCAGGATGTTTTTATTGCCCCACAGTCGTCTGAAGACCTGGCACTTCTGCCTAGTTAAGCTTGACCTCTGTGGTTTTTGATCCCTCTGAAAGAGTTCCAAATCATGCGATACATTTTTAGTAATGGCATTAAGACATGTTTTAAAATAACAATTGTGATGTCTTGAGAGGTCAGATGCTTTTCACTTGGAGCTTTAGAGGCGTGGGTGCAGGAAATGAAGACAGTAAGGCGTTGTTTTCCAACTTAAATTAAATGTATTCAGTCTTCTCATAACAGGTCAATTTAACTCTTACAGACAGAAGGTAAACAAAACCAAAACAGGTATTTAAATCAAAATTCTAGTCCAGTGTCTTATTGGTAACATAACTAAAGCCCTGTTCCTCTCTGTCATTGCGTCTTCTCTACATACACTGTTTCCCTTCACTGTCAGCTCCCTCACTAGGGCAATCAGCTTATATGGTTCAGCTGGACAGCAACCATTGTCCTGACTGCGCTGCTGACAATGGGTTTTGTAGTCTTTTAATGGATGCCATTATGGTTTGTAGTCCTTGCTGCATCTACCAGGAGGGAACATATCTCCCCTCTATGACACTACCTCTCATGACATCACACAATCAATAATAACAATTAATAATAATCCATTTGGACTCTTATCATATATGTATTGTATACAGCCAGGTAAGGTGACAATTTTAAAAGTCAAAATTTCTGTAAGTTTTAACAGATCAACTTTGGTTTGGAAGTGAGTCAATGTGAGTGAGTCAAAGTCTTAAGGGAGAGTACAATTATAAGTATCAATAAGGTTTTTACCTGAGATGTAAATCTCTGTTGTGTCATCCTAGTGAAGCGTCATGTATCACTTTGATGTGGTCTCTTCAAGTCTTGCCTTGCACGTCTTCCAAACCTTTCCCCCTTTTTTTCAGATTTTGGGAATTGTTTTCCCTCCCATAAAAACCTGTTATCTGCAGTATAAGTATAGTTTGATCCTCCTCCTCACTAGTATGTAGATTGAAGAAAACATATTATGTTCAGTTGTAGAAAGTTCTAGGCCCTATCTGTTCTGACATCCTCCTGGATCCATTTGAAGATTCCCTTATTATTATTGAAAAATGATTTTTAAAAGGAAATAGTTTTCAAAATGAACATACAACAGTTTTGATTGCAGCTATATACATGGAGCCATCTGTATGCTTTGGACATAAACATAATATAGGGATACACTGTGACTGGCAGGTAGATGGCCATCTTGCCAAATTATTCCTGCAGTTCAAAACGACTTTTCATCTAATATCACTGATGCATTTCCTACTTTGGGTAACATAACAACACATGAGCATAATCCAAAGCTAATTTGCTTGCTAAAACATTGCTAAAACTGAAAAAAGCAGACTCCACCACTCTTTTTCTGTCTTTTTCTGTGATTTCATACATCATGGTTGAAGGCATGGTTGGTGGCAGTCCCACCTCACTAATATTTCTTATAGTATAATTATAATTCTTCCTGATTAAAAGATATTTTTGCAGGCTGTTGACAAAACATTGCATGAATAGTGCCAAGGATTCACTGATCTTTGTATGCCTAAACAAAATATACAGATACTATCTTTATTTTATGGTTGAGCTGCACGTTCATTTGCCTCTTTCCTAGTGTGCGATAGCTCCATCCCAGGGGAGGATCCAGGCAGGCATACCCTGCAGCCAATGAACATGAGGAATGCCCTACGGAAGGAACGGTTGAAGAAGCCATACAGAAAGGGGTTTAGAGATGAGTTGATATAGCCTAGCCACAAAAATATATCCCAGACGATCACCTCCGTGCTGTATTCAATAAACGGGTCCACAATATTAACTGTGAAGAAGGGCATCCAGAAGATTAGGAAAACTCCCATGATGATTCCCAAAGTTTTTGCTGCCTTTCTTTCCCTCTTCATAGTGTTTCGGTGTCTTTGTTTCTTGCTTGAATCTTTGCCCACTCCAGCAGCCATCTGGCTTTCCATGGCGCTGATCTGCCTGGCCTGACGTTTGGCAGCTTTGAAGATCTTCCAGTAGGCTACTAGCATGATAGCCATCGGCAAGTAAAAAGCTACCAAGGAGGCCATGACAGCATAAATGCGATTGACCAAGAACACGCATACATCTTTAGGGAGCATGATGTGCACACCAGCAATATGGAGATCTAACATTATGGGGCCAAAGGAAATGAGCATGGGAACAGCCCAACATACAACAATAAGGAGAGCTACCCGACTGTTGGACATCTTTAAAGAGTAAACTAGAGGGTTGCAGACAGCGTAGTAGCGGTCAAAGGCAATGCAGCTGAGATGGAATATGGAGGCAGTGCAGAGCATGACGTCTAGGCTAGAGTGAAGCTGACAAAAAAGCACACCAAAGTACCAGCATCCCTCCACGGTCCGAATCATACTATAAGGCATCACTACCAGGCCAACAAGGCAGTCAGCAACTGCCAGGGACATGACGAAGGAGTTTGTGGGTGACTGCAACTGTTTGAAGTAGGCAATGGACAAGACCACCAGGAAGTTGCCCACCACTGTGCAGATGATGCCAACAGAGAGGAAGGCATACAGGAAGATCCGAGAGGCCTGGTTCCTCAGTGTAGTACAGGATTGAAGTTCAGTCTGAAGAGATGTGTTAACATCTCCGAGCAATCCCAAGCTGCTGTTATCCATGGTGTAATCAAACCTGTCAAAACACACAGATACAGTTGTAAGTAATGAGTGTTTTGGTCTGACTTTGTAGCAAGTGGGGCGTTTCAGAGCAGTTTGCCTACACTCCTCTATGGTACATTAAGAGTGAAAAAGTGGACAAACCACCCAGAATTCTGTTTGTTTCAGACCCAATTGCTGCTCCATGGTAACTTCTCCTTAGTTAAACTCTAAACTGTAAGCTTTAGTTTGACGTACGAATCACAAGAGACCGTGGGCCTGAAAAGCCCTTGTTCTGGTGTAGTTGCCTTATCAAAAATGCCATCGCTTTGCTTGCTGTGGAGAGCAAAACCAGATGTTCTCTTTACAGATCTTGATATAATGAGGAGAATGATATGTGATTACTTTTTGCATTTGTTTTCTAAACCTAGACAAAAAATATATATATATATATATATATACTACTGAAGCATCAGAAGAGGAAGGGAATTCTCCAAATGAGTCAGCTGTCATCAGGTCTGTTGGAGTGGAACTTGTCACCACACAATCACATTTTCCTATAGATATTTAGGAATTTGAACCCTGCATGTTACATTTATCACAGAATCCAATGGAATTTTGTAAGAATTCCAAATTATTAAATTATTAAAATTTTACAAGTGTTTTTGCCTCAGGGAACAATTACATATTTATTAAACTTTAGTCCTCTGAATTCATGCATTGCACATTACAGTATATCACACAGCTGAACACATATGACTTTAATAAACAATAATATTACATTTCCAGTGCCAGTGGTGTGCACAGGGAGCAGATGTTCCAGCTGACTTGCAATAGATTTTAATGAACACCACAGGGACCGTGCAGTGGTGACAGGAAAGTGATGCTGAGTGAAAATCTAGGTTTTTGTTTGGCTTGAAGACTTGTTGAGTCGAACTGACACACATCATCAAGGCTAATAATATCAGTAAAATCAAGATAAAATAAATACATTTATTAATTTAAACTCACCACATACAGATCCTATCACACCCATCCAGGTTTTATTTATACATATATATCAGTTTCTGTTGTGATTGTCATAAAGGCTTTTGACATATTAATCATTTATTCAATGAAAACAGGTGAAAGTGCCCTTTACCCTGCCACTTCCCTCTTCTGGGAGGTAGAGGGCACTTTGGCAGTCATCTGCACCCCCAACCACCCACCCCCACACACACCATCGTTCCCTTTCATCCTTCTAATCTTTCTGTTTATGTTTGAAGCATCACATCTGCAAGAATTATACAGAGTTTTTGATACCTCTTCTCTTCCATTATCCACAAAATCATGTTCTTAATGTCAATATGGTGAATTTCTTCCTGTCAAGCTTAGAAAACTGTAATTCAGTGTATACAAAATTGTGTCCATGTTCATTTGCTTATATGCCTGGTAATAATATAAATACCTTAACATATTTTGTTCAAAGATAATGTCCATCATCTATATGTTTTGTCATGGATAAAATGCATTCTTGGTGGTTACATATTTTGCAATGCAGCAGCAGTACTGGAGAAAACAATAATATTAGTATGATGTTGATGTACACATTGAAATGCAATATAAAATATCAAGGCAGGAAGTTCAATTTTATTTTCATTGAGAAGATATAATAACTACAACTCAGTTACTATATCTTCTAAAGCCACAAATTCAATAGGATTCTGCTGCATCTTTCCGTCTGATTCTACCAAGAGCAGCTTGCTTAATTACTATGTCACTCAAATGAGCTTATTTATACATGTTAGCATTTCAAACAAGGTCTTTTGAATTCAGTTTAAATTCACTTTATTCAGTTTTTATTGTATTAGTTCACATCAGGCACTACCAGAAAACTGCGTAAACAATTACACTTACCTTTAAAGACGAGAGAGGATCGTCTGTCCTCATGTCTGTATCATACTGCAGGTCTGTCAACCTTGGTTTTACACAGAGACGAGAGGGATGGGGGGGCTGGGAAGTGGGGTGTGATAAACACATGCAACAATAATCATAGTAACAATATACAGTCTGCTGCCAACTCCCCTGCCTCCCCTACATTTTCTAATTTCCTGATGACACCGCCATTCTTATTGTGGTATGTTGAATAAGGGCAGACCCTTATCTGTACATCACTTTGAAATGTGTACATTTATACAGAAGTGTGTGAAAAATCATGTTGTTCCCAACACTAAAAAGACAAGAAATTTTATTTTACACCAAACCAATGTAAGAACATAACCCTGTAAGTAAGATGAATCCACAAGCTGGATTGCTCAGACTGAATATACAGTATGTACTACACAGTACAACAAACGCTAAATGCTTTTGCACTGGTCAAAGCATTGTTTGTTTTTTAGCCATGTTATCAGTGTGGCTCTAGGGATGGCAATGTCAGTCATTCGCTCCACCACTTTGATGCAGACTGAAATATCTCAACAACTCTTGGATGGATTGTCACGAAATTACATTACATTACATTACATTCATGGTCCACAGAGGATGTGTCCTACTGACTTTGGTGATCCCCTGACTTTTCCTATAGCACCACCAGCAGGTTGACATTTTTGTTTTTTAATAAAATGTCTCAACAACTGTTGGATGGATTGCCATGATTTGATTCAGACACCCTTCAGGATGAATTGTAATAACTTCGCCAGAGCTCCATGACAACATCTTTTAGAGCATCCTTTTTACTTTCTCCGTGCACCTTGGAAGTAGGTGAAGTTGTGCCAGAAACCGCCTCTTTGCTTTTCCAGAGCTCCATTACACCAGGATGAGCTACAACAACACAGTGACAGGGATACACTATGGGTCTGCACTGCACACAGGAAATCTTTTGGATTGGACTTTTGGAAAAAACAAAGGTGGCATGAACAAGCAGTTGCACAGCTGCAGACTTAGACAGTAAGTGATAGCAGAAAACACACTGGTTGTGGGTCACTTACTGTAAGTGCTGTGTCAATCCCAGATAGAAATCACATGCAAAAATGCTAGTCATCTATTGTTTGTTTTGGCTTATTTTGCTTTATAAAATTCATAAATAAATTGGAGGGAAAAAAAGAAATGACGACACTAAATAGCACTGAGGGAAAAAGAGAAGACTAACAACAACAACATTTCTATTTTAAGTACATATGATGATAGATACTTATTATTTGACTTCAAATTTAACATGGGTTCAACTTCACTTTCTACATACCCCTAAAACAGCTCTCATCATCCCTTTCATGTGCTTCAGTGTGCAGCAGAGCACAGCCAATTCTGCCAAGCTTGAATACCTTGGGCCTCAGCCAGTGACAGACGTATCTCAAGTGTGGCGGATGTGTTCTAATTAAACATGGGGGGATTTTTAATGAAGGGTGCAATAAAAGGCACATTGGCTCAATAACTAGTGTTTTTTCAGACCAGTCATTCATATGTGTAATGCAAGTGTGCTTTACAGACAGGGTAGACTGGCTGCACATCTGTTCTTTTGTTTCTGAAAGAGGAGTGAGCAGAGGTTGATTCCCGGGCTTTGTTGCATTTACAAGGGGGCAAATAAAGAGACCTATCTAATATGATTACACATTTCATTATCAACAGTGTAATACTGACTAATGGTACTATACCTCTATGTGATCCTTCAAATTTGTTTTCTATCATTCTGGACTTTGTATGAATTTGCAACCCAGTCTTCTTGAAATAATGCTTATATACTAATAATGTGCAACAGCAAATATGTTTTAATATGTTTTAAGAGAAACTATTTCAAGATTACATTTTGTAAATCAATATATATCCTACATATTAAATTTCATTGACTTGCGTGTTATTAAAAAAAGTTTGCACTTCCTGTAGTAGAAAAGATGTTGCTGGTAACATAATCCAGACGGAAATTACTTTTTCTTGAAAGTCTGACTGGCAAAACAGTGCACAGACTCTTTTTTAAATAATAATTACAATACAATATAATAATAATTAGTATATTTACACTATAGTTACACTTATATACTACTCTGTAGTGTAATATCTAGGAGCCAGGGTTGGAATTTGCAATAAGCTTGTTAAAGTCTATGTAATGTTTCAACTTCACAAGTTTGGACAATTTCTGACTGATTCAAACAAAGGGTTTTTGTTTGTTTTTTCCTAAAAATGTAATGTGGAGTAAATTAGATTTATTTCCTTTATTCAACTTAATTGCGCTGAGAAAAACAAACAAACAAACAAACAAACAAAGCAGCACCTTATTTTAAACCCCACTCCATGCAGCATTTATAATAAGATTATAAAATATATAATAAATATATAAAATAACATATTAATATTGCCACTTTAGTGACTTTCTCACTCAATTTGGCAACTTTTGAGACCCCTTTAGCATGTGTTTGTTTTTCAAAAAGAGAGACTGTTCTCTTTCAGTCGACCAAACATCAGCCAGACATAAAAGTGAATGAGCTGTTAATGTGCTTACCTAACCAACAACTGATCCCCACTGTTTGTCCGGGGAACTACCTTTTCTTCTGTTTTTTTTTTTTTTTTTCCTAAATGATTTGACTTAAAGTTAAGTAAGTAAGTAAACAAAAACAGCTTCTCATTCTTAGTTGGCAACGGTGGATTTTCTCGGCTGAAATGACAACTGTAGCTAGCTAGCAGATTTTATTAGTTGTAGGTAGCGTAAGCTAACACCAAAACTCTGTGAGTTGGTTGAAAACTCTGTCTCCAGCAGACTTTTTAATGTTTCCAGCTCATTTGTGTTCAAACCATAAGCCTGTAAAAGGGTTTTATTTATGCACTACATCTTACCCTCAGAAGAAGAGGCTGAATAACATATCCCCAAAGGGGAAACTGCTGACCCCATGTGGCAGGTTAGCACATGTTTGCTGTCTCCTTCCTGTCCTCATGGGTTCTGTATTGTCCTGATATAAGAGCATAGTTTCTCCAGTTGGAATTAGGAATTCAATTACTGACTGACAAATGACACTGCCTCGTCCTTAGCTGTACTCCCTTAGGCCTACTCTTCATCACTAACAGTGATTGTGGAGTGTATATTCAAGGCTTTGTTTTGAAATGATAGAGGCTTCCCTCTTCGCTCAAGTAACGTCGATTTTATTTGTATGTTCCAAAATCACAAATTAGCTAAAAGAAGCTGTACAGAATACTATACTCCTTGAATAGGCTAAGGAAAACACTTAAAAAATGAAAAAAACAAACAAACAAACAAACAGAGGAGGAATCCCTTTTCCAGGTTCTGTTTTAGAGATTCACCACGTTTGATGCATTCACCATTGTCTATTGTGCCAGTCTTAAGTAAGAGTTAGAAATGTTGAAAAGATCAAGACATAAGTAATTGTTATGGCCATTAAGATGGTCTATGGAGTCCATGTGTCTTTATCCACTAAGAGGACAAAAAATATAGAATACATTGCAATATGTTTTTGCATAACAGTAATTTCTGATGTATAGGTTTTTATGTGGGCGACTGCAAAACACCCCACACAGACTTCCTTTAAGCCAAACAAATTCAGATAAATTATTTTGCCTTTCTCTCTATTGTCCTCTTTCTTCTCATTGATTCCTGTTTTTTAACATTAAAAATGATTCTCTCTGGCTATTCTTTTTTAATCAAAACTAAGTTGTAGCCATTACCAGGGGTGATGTGAGGGCTGTGTGACATTGACTGACAGAGCACACAAAACTGTAAATAAAACATTTTAGGGATGAAAGATGTACACACACACACACACACACACACACACACACACACACACACAGGTTTGGATGATCCTTGGGGCAATGCAGCCCTCTTCTGGTGTGTCATTGCTATTGCATGGTCATTAACAGAACATGGCAAGTCACTGTCAATAGCAATCACTGGGTTAAACATTCACTACTAGTAATGTAATTTATGCAGTATTTTGTATGCACAAAATACACTCATCATGGAGTCTTTTGTTTAGATTAATAAAACCTCACTTCCATGTGTGACCCTAATTCATACTCACACAATTAGCCATGAAAGCAGAAAATCAGTATAGTCTCTATAAAGACTCGTTCCTGCCTGATAGATATTAGGTTTGTACTAACATAACAATGATTTCATGCAAATGTCTATAAATGATACCATTCTAAACTCTATTGAGCTGCCATGTGTAATTAGTGAATTCTATATGTGGCCTAATAATGGGTTTAAGCTGTTTTTTCACACTTTAGCCCTTAATCATCATTTAGGCCAGATGATTTGAATGACCTGTTTCCTGACAGATTATGTGGGTGACCTATTTGCATGCATGGATGTTTGTTATGAATGTCAGCTGACAATACAGCCATTGCTATAAGAACAATAGACACTTTGGATTATAGACAAAAGACACAGGTTTAGAAATACTTTATAATGTTTACTCTCTAATTAAAGGTTTAGATGGACGAAGTAATTAAACTTAAAGATCCACTTCTAATTTTCAACCCTGTCTCTATATGAGCTTGGTTGTTTTGACATGTCTGTATGCAGTGTTAAACTTGTTTTTGTTCTCTGTATCTCATACACAGGCTGTGGACACCATTCCAAAGACCTGATAATGCAGTCACAGGCCAAGCAGAAGCAAGACGGTTTCATAATTACAGGTTCATATGTGGTAGACACTATAATTAAAACATCACTGCGCATTCAAGTCTTTCACCTTGTTGTGTAAGATGTAAGATAATTAAGAGAGCCTTCCTAGATATAGTAGTTCATATAGGCATGTTATACTAGTAGAAATGCATAGACATAAAGTTAAAAATGGGTGCAAGGGTCCAATAAGAAATAATAGCAAATACCTTTAAAACATGAGTCCTAATTAAGTCACTGATTGTGAGGACCTTAATATGTGAGTCACTATGTAAACAATACAGAAAATTGTGGACAGTTAATCTTTTCCAATGTTGGTATCAATTTACCACTGTTGATGTTGAGCACAAGGTAGAATTGGACACGACATGATTCAAATAGCAGAATATGGCCAGGATGGGCTTCTTTACAGGGTTTCCTGGGTTTTTCTACTGGTACTTTCATTTCCGCATTATGAAGTATTCCCTTGCATTCCTCTGAAATCTACTGTAAGTCTTGGCAATGATCATAAACCTTGTTGTTGACAGTTACAAATACAGCAAATATAGCATATCCATCACACCACTATTTCTAAATCTTCAAATCTGCCATCCCATTGACCTATTTATATAAAAGGGAAATATATGTTGTTGTTTTTTATCCATTTAAAAAAAGAGAGACAAAAAGAAGAATTTGAAAAACCAGCAGGGTGATTTTAAAGGTAACATTTTAATACTTAATTGATTAATAAAGATGCACATTTTTATTATTTCCCTTCTCAAAAACATACAGGAAGAACCAGTGTTAATCAATAATCTTTGTAAATTTTAATATAGTACCTGGACATGTTTAGACTAGCATTCAGCAATCCACTTGCCACACTATTCACTTGATACTGAATCATTCTGCAAAACCCGACATGTGTATGTTCAATGGCAACTTATTTGAATGTTCAATACCAACATTTTCTCCTACAGTACAGTCGTTAAGGTAAGCTACCTAAAACTACATGGTTATGGTTAGGGAGAGTTCATGGTTAAATATGTTTATAAACTTCAACATTAATTGTTGGTCTCAGACGTAATATGAATCACTGGTCTCCAGCATCAACATCATGTTACCTCCACACCCTTAAACTATGGCATCACACTACGTTGTGCACTGCACACTTCTTCCTTCAATCACACTGAACAGTGGCACTGGGTGTAAATTGTGCCCTGCTAAATCGTAGAATACTTTTAATTGGAAATAAATATTTAGTAGATTATACTCTGACGTATGTATTTTCAATGTATTTTAAATGTTAACAATGTCACATGAAAAATAGCATATAAAGAAGCATTTACAAAACAAATACATTGAATAGCAATTGCTACAAAAATGTAATCTTACAATCTTAATGATTAGTTTTTTAAATAAAATGGAATTGAAACACAAGTGATTTTAACATCAAATGTTAAAAATTGAAACTGTCTCAATTTTTGGCACACAGTACACATCTTTTACCACATGACATAGTATTGGTAAATTTCATAATGCACACTTATGTCTTTTGTTTTTGGTTTGTTGGTACATTGCTTTTTTCCACACTTGCATAGTAAAGAATAGTAAAAAGTCTATAAGTCTATCAGCATCTGTGCCACAGCCAGCAGTGTTAGTGAAAAGACTGCCAGTGAGCCTATTGTGGGCCGAGGAGGACTGCTTGATGTTGATGTTGACTCTGAAATATTAGAAAAAGCAGAGGTATTAGTCAGTGAAATTCTCTGAACTGAAAGTAACATCACAAGAAAATGACTAGAGAATTACAAATATGACATTGTAACATGCATTTCATTATTTAATAGATTAATAAATGTAAACCATAAATTCATAAAGTTTGACTTTTAAGTCTCCAATAACTTACGTGCAGAAACGCTGCCTGATATAATGTTCAGGGTGGTAGAGTTGCTCGTAAGTTCACTGCTGAATTGTGAAGTTGCATTGCTTGCTGAAGGAACTGAGTTTTTATCTTGGAACACAAGGGTCGAGTCGACAACCACTGATCCATTCCTACAAATGATAAAGAGAGAAAGCAACACTTTTTAAAAGCAAGTCAACGGCAAATGTAGCAAAAGTTAGTCAGTGATTGAAATTTTGTCTTACGTGAATGCATTAACAATGATGCGAAGGAAAGATGATCCATAGATCTTGCCAGCCACTTTGTTTACCTGAAAGACAACGTTACTGTCATTTGCAAATAAAAATACAACAAATGGCTGCAAGCACCAATGACCAGCTTACCACAAATGCACAAGTTCCCTGATTGCCCTGCAAGGCAGGGGCATTGCTAAGGTTTGAAGACAATGGAGAGTGAGCCCCACTGGGATCTCTGCTCAACCTCACTTTGGAACCTCAATTTCTCTAAGATGATATTCGGTGTTTCCCAGAATTCTTAAGCAGACCCATAGGTTAATGTTTGTTATGATTGGAGGCTGCAAAATCTTATATGTTTAGCTTAGCCTTCATTATCTGCATTTGCTTCCAAGATCAAAGAAGGGTAACCAGACTCAATTACCAAAAAATTGGGCAAATTAAGAAAAAAAAGTGAATAACAGAAATTCCAAGAATAATACTGGCTTTCATTGTTTCCAAATGAAAATTATGGGGACGGACTGAATGATTAATCTACATCAATGCAAATGTGTCAGCAATATGAGTGTTCTTATATTCAGTGTGCATGCTGATTAGATTTATTTCCCAAAATGCAAAATCTGCTGAATATTTGAAAGTTTCAGAGACTTCTGCAGTTAAGGTTAGAAGATGCTTCTCTGTCGTATGATGCCCGTGGAATATTATTGCTACAAAGTATTTATTTGCAGTAGAAGGTTTTGCTGTTAGAAGCATACTGTTATAGTGCATAGACAGCTTACCTCTCTGGCCACTTCAGCAGCTAAAGTCTGAAACGCTGTTGAAGATGAGTTGGAGAGATCTGATGTAAATGTGTCCCTGAGTCTGAACTGAAGACCCAGGGTTCCCTCACTGGATGTAGGAGGATTTGTTGATGCAGTGGTGGTTGTTGTGGTTGTTGCAGTAGTTGCAGTAGTTGCTGTAGTGGTAGAAGTAGATGTTGCAGTTGGAGCTGCAGTAGGAGCAGCAGTTGGAGCAGCAGTAGCATTAGGAGCTGCAGTTGGAGCAGCAGTTGGAGCAGCAGTAGGAGCAGCAGTAGCATTAGGAGCGGCAGTTGGAGCTGCAGTAGGAGCAGCAGTTGGAGCAGCAGTTGGAGCAGCAGTAGCATTAGGAGCGGCAGTTGGAGCAGCAGTAGGAGCAGCAGTAGCATTAGGAGCGGCAGTTGGAGCAGCAGTTGGAGCAGCAGTAGGAGCAGCAGTAGGAGCAGCTGTAGCATTAGGAGAAGTAGTTGGAGCTGCAGTAGGAGCGGCAGTTGGAGCAGCAGTTGGAGCTGCAGTAGGAGCAGCAGTTGGAGCAGCAGTAGGAGCAGCTGTAGCATTAGGAGCAGCAGTTGGAGCAGCAGTAGG
Source organism: Macquaria ambigua (assembly GCA_008360985.2). Lineage (NCBI taxonomy): Eukaryota > Metazoa > Chordata > Actinopteri > Centrarchiformes > Percichthyidae > Macquaria > Macquaria ambigua. Next base: position 123,813 of record VMKM01001409.1, read on the forward strand.
AGCAGCTGTAGCATTAGAAGCAGTAGTTGGAGCAGCAGTAGAAGCAGCAGTTGGAGCAGCTGTAGCATTAGGAGCGGCAGTTGGAGCAGCAGTTGGAGCTGCAGTAGGAGCAGCAGTTGGAGCAGCAGTAGGAGCAGCTGTAGCATTAGGAGCGGCAGTTGGAGCAGCAGTTTGAGCAGCAGTAGGAGCAGCAGTAGGAGCAGCTGTAGCATTAGGAGCGGCAGTTGGAGCAGCAGTTTGAGCAGCAGTAGGAGCAGCAGTAGGAGCAGCTGTAGCATTAGGAGCAGCAGTAGGAGCAGCTGTAGCATTAGGAGCAGTAGTTGGAGCTGCAGTAGGAGCAGCAGTTGGAGCAGCAGTAGCATTAGGAGCAGTAGTTGGAGCTGCAGTAGGAGCAGCAGTTGGAGCAGCAGTAGGAGCAGCAGTAGCATTAGGAGCGGCAGTTGGAGCAGCAGTAGGAGCAGCAGTAGGAGCAGCTGTAGCATTAGGAGCAGCAGTTGGAGCCGCAGTTGGAGCCACAGTTGGAGCAGCAGTAGGAGCAGCTGTAGCATTAGGAGCAGCAGTTGGAGCAGCAGTAGGAGCAGCTGTAGCATTAGGAGCAGCAGTTGGAGCAGCAGTAGGAGCAGCTGTAGCATTAGGAGCGGCAGTTGGCGCAGCAGTTGGAGCAGCAGTAGGAGCAGCTGTTGCATTAGGAGCGGCAGTTGGAGCCGCGGTTGGAGCCACAGTAGGGGCTGCTGTTGCATTAGGAGCGGCTGTTGGAGCCGCGGTTGGAGCCACAGTAGGGGCTGCTGTTGCATTAGGAGCAGTAGTTGGAGCTGCAGTAGGAGCAGCAGTTGGAGCAGCAGTAGCATTAGGAGCAGTAGTTGGAGCTGCAGTAGGAGCTGCGGTTGGAGCCACAGTAGGGGCTGCTGTTGCATTAGGAGCGGCTGTTGGAGCTGCTGTAACGCTGGGAGCCGCTGTCGGGGCAGCAGTAGGATTAGGAGCTGCAGTCGGGGCAACTGTAACATTAGGTGCAGCGGTGGAAGCAGCAGAAGAAGAAGCTGTACCAAACCAATGGTTTATCAATTAATATCACACTGTAACATGCATTTAATTTAAATAGATTAATAAACCAATTGATTAAGTTTGATTTCCAAGTCTCTAATTTCTTACTTGCATTAACGCTGCCTGATACAATGCTCAGGGAAGTAGAGTTACTGGTAAGTTCACTGCTGAGTTGTGAAGTTGCGTTGCTTGCTGAAGGAACTGAGTTTTTATCTTGGAACACAAGGGTTGAGTCGACAACCACTGATCCACTCCTACAAATGATAAAGAGAGAAAGCAACCCTTTTTAAAAGCAAGTGACCAGCACATGTCAAGAAAAAACGAGTCACTGATTGAAATTTAGTCTTACCTGAATGCGTTGACGATGGAGCGAAGGAAAGATGATCCATACAGCTTTTTACCCACTTTGTTTAACTGAAAGACAACATTACTTTCATTTGCAATTTAATGGCTTACAACTCATTTCGTTCTGTTTGGTTTGGAGGCTGCTACATCTCACATGTTATCTTCTGCATACATAATATGTTTACAAGATTAAAGAATACCAGACTCTACTACCACAATATTGGGCAAATTAAGGAAAAAAGGAATGTGAAGTATTTAGATAATAATATAAGCTTCACAATGACAATGTGGACAAATAGAATGACCAAATTGTGATCTCCATCAATGCAAGAACATTAGCAACATGAGTATATTCAGCGTGCATGATGAGTAAAAAGCATGCTATTAAAGTGCATGGCCATCTTACCTCTGTGACCACTGATGCAGCTAAAGTCTTAAACGCTGTTGAGGATGAGTCGGAGAGATCTGATGTAAATGCTTGGTTGAGACTAAACTGAAGACCCAGGGTTCCCTCACTGGATGAAGGTGGATTTGTTGATGCAGTGGTGGTTGAAGTATCTGGTGCAGCAGTGGAAGCGACTGTTGGATTAGGAGCAGCAGTTGGAGCGGCTGTAACGTTGGGAGCTGCAGTTGGGGCAGCAGTAGGGCCAGCTGAAGCATTAGGAGCAGCAGTTGGAGTGGCTGTAACGTTGGGAGCTGCAGTTGGGGCAACTGTAACATTTGGAGCTGGAAGTGGTGATTAGATATTTATGTCACTTGGTTACTGGAAATTAGATTGTCATGACAGCAACTCACACTGAACTGTGATAATTACATTGCATTTGTGTTGACTAATGATTAAGTGACAGCATTTGATCTGCGGTTGTACCTGGTGAGGGAGTTATATTCATCAGAGTTGAAGGTGCAACTGTGGCTGGGGCTTCAGTTGGTGCCAACACAACTGAAAATAACAATGATCAAATAAGTGATTGTGTTGTATTTTAAATATATACTTGTCATCATATATTCAGTATGTGCTTGCAATAATCATTTGCAAAATTCGACATTCAACATTTGGTAATGACATAGTCTTACCGGTTGCAGTAACAGATGATGTGTTGACACTGAGGGAAAAATTAGAGCTGGAAGCAGCAGTCCCCAAAGTTTCAGCCACAGAACTGGCATTTGGTAGTGTAGCCACATTATTGAATATCAGCTCAGCATCTACCACAACAGATCCTTGACTGTAACAGAAATATTTTTGAAAGTAATCTTTTAATGCTGTAATCTCATTTGGCTATTGTTGTTTAACTAAGTCTCCATGACTAGAACGATATATTTATGAATAAAATAACTATTTAAATCTGTTCATAAAATCCTGAAACACTGTTTTCTAATACCTATGATAAACCATATGATAATAGATCAATAAAAACAAAGTACAACATTCCTCTCTATTTCCATTAACCAATGAAAAATCAATACATTAGCAAACAACTATAAACCACTTTTTAAAATGTAATAGCAAGCAATGTTTTATACCTGAAGCTGTTGACAATAGTTCGATTGAAGAGAGTTCCATATTTTTGCGAATAGACCTTGTTGAGCTGTGAATGAATTTTATTAAAAAAATATATAACATATCAAAATACATATGAGGCAAGAAAGTTGATATTATGTCACAACTATTCCATCTTTTTTCTCTACTATCCATTTTTCTGTTTTGTTTTTTCATGCATGTTCATTACTGTTTGAAAAGAGGTTGAATTTCTCCTGTTCAGTCATGATAATTGTTCGATTCTGACACTTGCTACGTTTTCTCTTCAAAAATATAGTAGGTCACATGCGAAAACTCACATCTCTAAATATTATGGTATGAACATGTCTTGCCTCGATCTCCAACTTGAGTATTGAAAATATAATGCCATGCGTTACATATATGTGCACTGTTCTGAATTATGTTTGTTAATTTTTTAATGAAAGCTATTTTATCACTGTATTTGTATTAATGTTGTTTATGCTATTACCTGCTACAGTGTCTTGACAACTCATTCCAATTACAAGGATCACCGTTTTATCTAATTTGAGAATTTTGTTTTAAAACTTTCTTAAGAAAACAGCACCTTTTGAAGTTCTGTCATCTAAGCTTTTCAGGCATTATTTAGAATATGATTGTGGATCAAATGTATGAACTTACCGCTGTGGTTACTTTGTCTTTTAATTCTTGGAACTGTGGTGAGGATTTGTTTGTAAGTTCTGGTGTAAAACTTTGCTGCAACTTAAATTCCAAGTTAATCTTTGGCTCTGGTAGTGGGGCAGCTGTTGTGGTTGTAGCTGGAGTGCCAATAGTTGTGATTTTTGGTGGTGCTGATGTTCCATTCACAGTTGGAGAACTTGCATTACCTAAAGATTAATTAAATATTTATGGGTTATAAATATGACATTAGAGCAAGACAAGCTGCATTAACAAATATAGAAATTGCACTCAGTGTTGCAAGGCTATAAAGACACATATTGTAGCTACATTTTTTAGTGAATCTGTCATTTTAGCAAGTAAATGATAATATTTCCTTGACTGGTGATGAATTTCTCATGATTCTAATGAAAATTAAATGATATATTGATTGTGGGAGAGGTTGCATTACCTGGCAAAGGCATTGTGGTGACTGGTGGTGGTGAGGTTGCATTGACTGGTGGTGAGATCATGTTGACTGGTGGTGAGGTTTCATTGACTGGCGATGAGGTCATGTTGACTGGTGGTGAGATCATGTTGACTGGTGGTGAGGTTACATTGACTGGCGATGAGGTCATGTTGACTGGTGGTGAGGTTTCATTGACTGGCGATGAGGTCATGTTGACTGGTGGTGAGATCATGTTGACTGGTGGTGAGGTTACATTGGCTGGTGGTGAGGTTGTGTTGACTGGTGGTGATGTCATGTTGACTGGTGGTGTGGTTACATTGGATGGTGGTGAGGTTGGGTTGACTGGTGGTGAAGTCATGTTGGTTGGTGGTGAGGTTACATTGGCTGGTGGTGAGGTTGGGTTGACTGGCGATGAGGTCATGTTGACTGGTGGTGAAGTCATGTTGACTGGTGGTGAGATCATGTTGACTGGTGGTGAGGTTACATTGGCTGGTGGTGAGGTTGTGTTGACTGGTGGTGAGGTCATGTTGGTTGGTGGTAAGGTTACATTGGCTGGTGGTGAGGTTACATTGGCTGGTGGTGAGGTTGTGTTGACTGGTGGTGATGCCATGTGAGAAGGTGGTGAGGTCATGTTGACTGGTGGTGAGGTTACACTGACAGGTGGTGAGGTTGGGTTGACTGGTGGTGAGGTCATGTTGGTTGGTGGTAAGGTTACATTGGCTGGTGGTGAGGTGATGTTGACTGGTGGTGAGGTTGGGTTGACTGGTGGTGAGGTTACATTGGATGGTGGTGAGGTAGGGTTGACTGGTGGTGAAGTCATGTTGGTTGGTGGTGAGGTTACATTGGCTGGTGGTGAGGTTGGGTTGACCGGTGGTGAGGTCATGTTGGTTGGTGGTGAGGTTACACTGACAGGTGGTGAGGTTGGGTTGACTGGTGGTGAGGTCAGGTTGGTTGGTGGTAAGGTTACATTGGCTGGTGGTGAGGTGATGTTGACTGGTGGTGAGGTTGCGTTGACTGGTGGTGAGGTTGCGTTGACTGGTGGTGAGGTAGGGTTGACTGGTGGTGAAGTCATGTTGGTTGGTGGTGAGGTTACATCGGCTGGTGGTGAGGTTGGGTTGACCGGTGGTGAGGTCATGTTGGTTGGTGGTAAGGTTACATTGGCTGGTGGTGAGGTGATGTTGACTGGTGGTGAGGTTGGGTTGACTGGTGGTGAGGTTACATTGGATGGTGGTGAGGTAGGGTTGACTGGTGGTGAAGTCATGTTGGTTGGTGGTGAGGTTACATTGGCTGGTGGTGAGGTTGGGTTGACCGGTGGTGAGGTCATGTTGGTTGGTGGTGAGGTTACACTGACAGGTGGTGAGGTTGGGTTGACTGGTGGTGAGGTCAGGTTGGTTGGTAGAGCCACATTAGCTGGTGACGGTGATGTTGACTGACATTACGAGATTAGGTGACTGTTGGTCATTGACTGATATGAGTGAGGTAGGGTTGACTGGTGGTGAAGTCAAGTTGGTTGGTGGTGAGGTTACATCGGCTGGTGGTGAGGTTGGGTTGACCGGTGGTGAGGTCATGTTGGTTGGTGGTGAGGTTACATTGGCTGGTGGTGAGGTCATGTTGACTGGTGGTGAGGTTACATTGGTTGGTGGTAAGGTTACATTGGCTGGTGGTGAGGTCATGTTGGTTGGTGGTAAGGTTACATTGGCTGGTGGTGAGGTGATGTTGACTGGTGGTGAGGTTGGGTTGACTGGTGGTGAGGTTACATTGGATGGTGGTGAGGTAGGGTTGACTGGTGGTGAAGTCAAGTTGGTTGGTGGTGAGGTTACATCGGCTGGTGGTGAGGTTGGGTTGACCGGTGGTGAGGTCATGTTGGTTGGTGGTGAGGTTACATTGGCTGGTGGTGAGGTCATGTTGACTGGTGGTGAGGTTACATTGGTTGGTGGTAAGGTTACATTGGCTGGTGGTGAGGTCATGTTGGTTGGTGGTAAGGTTACATTGGCTGGTGGTGAGGTGATGTTGACTGGTGGTGAGGTTGGGTTGACTGGTGGTGAGGTTACATTGGATGGTGGTGAGGTAGGGTTGACTGGTGGTGAAGTCAAGTTGGTTGGTGGTGAGGTTACATCGGCTGGTGGTGAGGTTGGGTTGACCGGTGGTGAGGTCATGTTGGTTGGTGGTGAGGTTACATTGGCTGGTGGTGAGGTCATGTTGACTGGTGGTGAGGTTACATTGGTTGGTAGTAAGGTTACATTGGCTGGTGGTGAGGTCATGTTGACTGGTGGTGAAGTTGCGTTTCCTGGTGAAGATGTCGCATTACCTTGATGGAGAAAAATTAGGGAAACGTGAAAAAGTTAATTGAATGTATGAGCTATATGGATTTATCTTACTTTTTCTTTTTTTCATTTGAAATGACAGCTGCTGAGGTAAAGTTTAACAATTCTTTCTTCTTTTTTTTTTCCAGCTGATCAGAATTCATGACATACAGAAATAATACATGTATTTTTACTTTAAGAGAGGTTGCTTTAAAGCAGAGAATTATTAAATGTTTATGCAATTTTTTAATACAATGTTGATATAAACGTCTATGTAAGAAATGTACCTGTGAGGCATTTCCATGCCCAAAAATCTTAAAACATAATTGATAAAAATTATACAATTATGTACAGTTACTCATTATTTAACGTATGAAGCCCCCAAAGTCCTGAAAGACAATATTTTTTACCTTGTGCACACAAGGGAATAACTTGTGTCTGTAAAAGAGTTTAATGACCTCTCAAAATTAAAAATACTCCTAGGAGAAGGAGACAGGGCATATCTTGCTGCCCAATATGTATCAACATGCCACAACCTGAGGGACAGTGAATGACCTAGACACACAGCACACGCATTCATTCACACACACACACACACACACACACACACACACACACACACACACACACACTATATCAATCTTAAAGTTGTGTTCATATTACTATTATTGTGTACTGTCAAATATTTTGGCTCATAATTTTGCCTTTCTTTCTTCTATAAAAGTTTATCTTACCTTTGGATTTAATTAAAACCTATATGGTCATCTGACCGCTCATGTTTCTTGACCCTAAATTCTTTTTAGATATTTCACTGTGCTCAGCATCTCAGCAGCTTGGTGAATACGATGTTATTCTTACCGATAGAGCTGATAGAATGGCCAAACCTATGAAAATAAGATCCAAGTTGTGATAAACCGTATTTGTCTGTTATGCTGAGTTTGAAAATACAACATACAATTTTCAAAAAGTGATAGAGACTGATAACTGGCTACATTTCTTCTGATGTTGTATTATGGAGAAATTATGACATCATCGACTGACATGTGGTTAAGTTACTAGTTAAGTCAACTATTGACTTCACTAGTTTCACCACAAGTTATTTACTAGCTGACTGAAATTTTAATTTATTTGCTACATGCACACATATAAGCAAAAATAATAATAAGTAAAGAAAGTGAAAAGTTGCTTTACCTGAAAATAAAGTTGTGGAAACTGGGTGTTGCAAGATAGTGTTGGCTTGTGGTGAGATTGTATTTACTGGTGATAAGGTTGTGTTTCCTAGTGGTGAGGTTACATTTACTGGTGGCGAGGCTGTGTTGACTGGTATTGAGGTTGCATTCATTGGTGTTGCTGTTGCATTGACTGGAGACGAGGTCATGTGGACTTGCAGTGAGGTTGCATTGACTGGTAGTGCGATTGTGTTGACTGGTGGTGAGGTTGCATTGACTGGTGGTGAGATCATGTGGTCTGGTGGTGAGGTTACATTTACTGATGGTGAGGTTGCATTGACTGGTGGTAAGGTAATGTTGACTGGTGGTGAGCTTGTGTTTTCTTGTGGTGAAGTTACATTTACTGATGGTGAGATTGCAATGACTAGTGTTGAGGTCGTGTTGACTGGTGGTGAGGTTGCATTTACTGATGGTGAGGTCAGGTTGACTGGTGGTATGGCTGTGTTGGCTGGTTGTGAGGTTCCACTGACTGGCATTGAAGTTGCATTGACTGGTGGTGAGGTCATGTTGACTGATGGTGAGGTTGCATTGATTGGTGGTGAGGTTGCATTAACTGGTGGTAAGGTAATGTTGACTGGCGGTGAGGTCATGTGGACTGGTGGTGTGATCATGTTGACTGGTGGTGAGGTCAAGTTGACAGGTGGTGAGGTCATGTTGACTGGTGGGGAGATCAGGTTAAATGCAGGTGAGGTTGCGTTTCCTTGTGGTGAGGTCATTTGGACTGGCAGTGAGGTCATGTTGACTGGGGATGAGGATATATTTTTGGGAGGAGAGATTCCATTGACTGGTGATGAGATTGCATTGATCTGTGGTGAGGTCATGTGGACTGGTAGTGAGGTTGCATTGACTGATGGTGAGGTTATGCTGAAAGGTGGTGAGGTTTCATTGACTGGTTGTGTGGTCATGTGGACTGGTGGAGAGGTCATGTTGACTGGTATTGAGGTTGCGTTCACTAGTGTTGCTGTTGCATTGACTGGAGGTGAGGTCATGTGGACTTGTGGTGATGTCATGTTGACTGGTGATGAGATTGCATTGATCTGTGGTGAGGTCATGTGGACTGGTAGTGAGGTTGCATTGACTGATGGTGAGGTTATGCTGAAAGGTGGTGAGGTTTCATTGACTGGTTGTGTGGTCATGTGGGCTGGTGGAGAGGTCATGTTGACTGGTATTGAGGTTGCGTTCACTAGTGTTGCTGTTGCATTGACTGGAGGTGAGGTCATGTGGACTTGTGGTGATGTCATGTTGACTGGTGGTGAGGTTGCATTGATGGATGTGAGGTAATGTGATCTGATGGCGAGAGAATTTCAATGAATGGCATTGAAATTGCATTGACTGGTGGTGAGGTCATGTTGACTGGTGGTGAAGTTGCATTGACTGGTGGTGAGGTCATTTGGACTGGTGGTGATGTCATGTTGAATGGGAGTGAGATTGAATTTACTGATGGTGAGGTTGCATTGACTGGTGGTGAGCTTGTGTTTTCTTGTGGTGAGGTTACATTTACTGATGGTGAGGTCAGGTTTACTGGTGGTATGACTGTGTTGGCTGGTTGTGAGATTGCATTGACTGGCGTTGAGGTCATGTTCACTGGGGGTGAGGATATATTTATGGGAGGAGAGATTCCACTGACTAGTGAAGAGATTGCAATGATCTCCTGGTGAGGTCATGTGGACTGGTAGTGAGGTTGCATTGACTGATGGTGAGGTTATGCTGAAAGGTGGTGAGGTTTCATTGACTGGTTGTGTGGTCATGTGGACCGGTGGAGAGGTCATGTTGACTGGTATTGAGGTTGCGTTCACTAGTGTTGCTGTTACATTGACTGGTGGTGAGGTCATGTGGTCTAGTGGTGAGGTGACACTGACTGGTGGTGAGGTTGAATTTACTGATGGTGAGGTTGCATTGACTGGTGGTGAGCTTGTGTTTTCTTGTGGTGAGGTTACATTTACTGATGGTGAAGTCAGGTTTACTGGTGGTATGACTGTGTTGGCTGGTTGTGAGATTGCATTGACTGGCGGTGAGGTCATGTCGACTGGGGGTGAGGATATATTTATGGGAGGAAAGATTCCACTGACTGGTGACGAGATTGCAATGATCTGTGGTGAGGTCATGTGGACTGGTAGTGAGGTTGCATTGACTGATGGTGAGGTTATGCTGAAAGGTGGTGAGGTTTCATTGACTGGTTGTGTGGTCATGTGGACTGGTGGAGAGGTCATGTTGACTGGTATTGAGGTTGTGTTCACTAGTGTTGCTGTTGCATTGACTGATGGTGAGGTCATGTGGTCTAGTGGTGAGGTTACATTTACTGATGGTGAAGTCAGGTTTACTGGTGGTATGACTGTGTTGGCTGGTTGTTCCATGGTTCCACTGATTGGCACTGAAGTTGCATTGGCTGGTGGTGAGGTCATGTTGACTGATGGTGAGGTTGCATTGAATGGTGGTGAGGTCATTTGGACTGGTGGTGACGTCATGTTGACTGGTGGTGAGGTTGCATTGATGGGTGGTGAGGTCATTTGATGTGGTGGCGAGATTGCAATGACTGGTGGTGAGGTCATGTCGACTGGTGGTGAGGTCATTTGGACTGGCGGTGATGTCATGTTGACTGGGAGTGAGATTGCATTGACTGGTGGTGAGGTCATTTGGACTGGCGGTGATGTCATGTTGACTGGGAGTGAGATTGCATTGACTGGTGGTGAGGTCATTTGGACTGGCGTTGAGTTCATGTTGACTGGGAGTGAGATTGCAATGACTGGTGGTGAGGTTGCATTTCCTTGTGGTGAGGTAATTTGGACTGGCGGTGAGGTTATGTTGACTGGTGGTGAGGTTGCATTTCCTTGTGGTGAGGTTGTTTTGCCTGTTGGAGAGGTTGCATTGGCTGATGGTGAGGTTGTGTTTACTGGTGTTAATGTAGAATTGAATGGTGGTGAGGTCATGTTGACTGATGGTGAGGATGCATTAACTGGTGTTGAGGTCATGTGGACTAGGGGTGTGGTAATGATTACCTGTGGTGAAATTGTGTTGTCTGGTGTTGATGTTGCATTGATTGAAGTTGAGTTTGGGTTAACTGGTGTAGAGGTTGTGTTGAACACAGATGAGGTTGCATGGTATGGTGGTGATGTTTTATTTCCTGTGATCCTTGGTTTTGAGGCTGTATTGACTGATAGTGAGGTTGTGTTGAGTGGTGGTGAGGTTGTGAGGACTGCTGATGTTGCATTGACTGCTGGTACAGATATGTTGACTGGTGATGATGTTGTGTCAAGTTACCCAGAAAAGTTGAGTTTCATTTACCAAGTTGTATGGTTACGTTTATTTCTTTTTATTTTCTTATTTATATTTTAAATGGCTGTTGAGAAGTCCATAAAGTAATTCTATGTTATAGGTAGTATAAGAAACTTATGTGTGAGGGAGGTTTCAAAATTTCTGATAAATATTTGTTTTATTTGTTTTCCATCCTACCTAAAGAGTGATAAGCTGTTTTACAAGCACTCTTTTTTTTTTTTTTTACAAAAATTGGAAAACATCAACTTCTCAAATGCATCCAACAGTTACTGACACCCTCTTCCCTTGCACATCCTCAGGTAATGTGTGCTCATCTCATCATCGCAAGATTAATAAAACAATTTACAGTTGGGTGGTGAATAAGTTCTGCGTTGAATGAGGATAAATTATTGTAGAGTTTACAGAGTTTTTCAGTATAGAAGAAAGTCAGGAGTCATTGTCGGGATGATAGTAAGAGATGTGCATTTATTAAAACATGTGAGTCATATTGCACCAACTAACAAACTAACTATCAAACTAACCCTCACCTTATTCTTGATGAAATGAGCCTGGGGAAGTGTGGGTGCAGTGTCTCTTTTGTCTGCACTGGTCCCATGAGGCATGTATTTAGGGTACAGTACACTATATATAATTTATGTTAGTAATACAGCAAATGAAATGTTATTTTTATACTGTTATACTGTTCATACTGTTGTTGAAAATGAAATATAATCATTTTTTAGGACATAATATGTTTGCAATTACATATTAACAAGGACATTGTCCGACTTTTTAAAATAAAAACGAATAATATAAACAATTCAAGTTTATATCATTGTGTTACTTTCGTTCCAACTAACATGGTCGAAAGTAACAATGAACAACTTCCGTTCAAAGTCAAATCATACCCAAGCCGTTCCACATTTGTACAAAATAGCACCTGATACAAAACACGTGAGTTGTTGATCACAACGAAAATTTGTTTCTGTCTGTAATATTATCTTTTAAAATGATGTTCATCTTAAAAGTGTTACTTTTGTCACTACTTTGTGGAACCCAGACAACATTTGAATTGAAATGTGATTACAGTTATAGGGTTGTACTTATGTTGTCAGGCCACTGTCAACATGAGTAAAAAAAAAAAACAAATCTAAAAATTTAAATCTGAACAGCCTGGCCACACCATGGTTTGCATTATTTAAGAGATTGTTATTCGGTGAGACCAAACCTTGAGAGTGATCCTTGTCTGATTCAAGTGCAAATGACCCCTGCTGCAATGAGCTTGCAGCAGGGGTCAACAGATGCCCACTCTCCATCCAACACTCGTCTCTGTTCTATTCCACTTAGCTCCATCAGATTATACAATCTATCACCAGAACCTCTATCCAACTAGTGTAATGCAGTACTAAATGCTCATGCAAGTACTGATCAATGTTTCATGTACCTTGCCTAAAATATTGGTCAATTTTCATATTTGTTTTTGAACATTTCATGACCATCTGAGCCGCAATTTCACTGTTTTAATACTTACTTTGGTTGTTTTTATTAGTTGGCCTTTCTCTTTTGTCTTTGTTTTTTGTGTTGTTTTTAGTGTAGTTTATTAAAAAAAGGTTTAAATTAAGTTGGATTTGTCATCACATTTTGGTCACTTAACTGTAGACAATGCAGCTGGTGATATTCTGTATGTTTTTACTCTCGACAAACCCCATGAAAAGACCAAAAGCAACAATTTGTTAGCCCTTCTCTCAATAATTTCCAACTTTCTTACTCTGTCTGTGGCACTCAGCTCCAGGCCCATTTGTTCCTACTGAAGATATACAGTATCTTCAGTACGAACAAATAGATATGTCCTTAAAAACGGGCCACAAATATATAGTTTCACTTTAAAAAAGTAACTTTTAAAAAAAATTTTTTAAAACAGCTGGGTACTGCAGTTATTAACAAATGAAACTCAAACAAGAGTAAACAGTGTATTACAATTATTGGTAATTGGTAAACAATTGTAATTATTTGGTATTTGCTTGAGGACAACAGTGGAGGTCTATGGCAGAGGAATATGATGAGAAATAAATATTAGGCTCTGGCTTCACAGACAGTACTTGGTAACAGGAGTTTTGTTAACAATAAGAAAAATATAGAATGTAATCAGATTGATTACTTTAACACTTAACTTTTACTTTTCTCCCTTTGATCCAATACAGACTCCCACAGGGAAAATTATATAAACATATTGATTATCCTTATTGGAGTTGTCCATAATAATAATAATAATTATCATATTTCCATAAAGCTCATACCAAACTTTCCCCTGTGAAGCAGTATATCATGTGGCTGACAAACACATATCAAGCAAATTCATCACTACTAACTGTATGTACTAATTACTGTAAAATATTATATGTAGTACTTTAATATTGAAGCAATGTAATATTCTGCAGTAATAAAGAAAATCTGTCAAAAATATTAAAATAGGAAAGAGAGAGTTTTAATGTTTTATGTACTACAATGTTCAAAAATGTAAGTTGTATCAATATATCTTTCTCTGGGCCTAGAGGTTATTACAGCAGATTAACAAATGAGCTCAGCAATTATTGTCAATAGTTTTTATCCAGTTAATTTAGATCAACCTAACGTCACCACGTCCCTTTTATAAAACATAATATAACTAACTAACTATTTAATAATGAAAGTATTTGGTTTGATTTGGACAAAATTGATAACTCCACCTGCTACACTTGATGACAGGCCAATAAAAGATAACTAATAGGTCACCTTTGACAATATGGGAATACATTGCCTTGAGCATATTCTCCGCTGCATGTATTGTTTTACCCATTTGTTACTGTTGTCTTGAAAGAATGTACAGTAGTATCATAATTTTACCTGTTGTTTCATCAGAGGTTGTAGCTGACGTTGTTCCCACTAGTCCTGTAGGGAATAATGACACAATGATCAAATCTAAATTCAGTCCAATTCAAAATAATGTAATTTTTGTAAGTATTATAAATGAGTCTTCCCCACTTTACTCTCTCTCTCTCTCTTACACACACACACACACACACAGAGAGAGAGAGAGAGAGAGAGAAACATGCACTCCAACAAGTACCTGCTAATAGGAGAAGGAATATGAGAGGGTCCATCCTCCCTGTGTCTGGTTCCTGTGAAATATTGAGAAATCATTATAAATACATTTTGAATAGATTTTAGTATGCAGAACAAATATTAACAAAAACACTGATGTCATTCTAATATACACTCACTTGCCAGTTTATTAGGTACACTTAGCTAAAACTAATGCAGTCTTGTGGTGCTGTTGAATTGCATTGCATCATACTGGGAGGGAGGCATTTCTAATATTTTGTCCACCCCATTTATATCAATGAGGGTACTAAATATTAGAAACATCTCTCAGTATAACACAATACAAATCAGCACCACAAACTACAGCCTCCAAAATGATAAGCTCAGAATTTATGCACAGCATAATAGCATAATGTGGTCCATTCAGATTTCCCAAAGGAAATCCTTTGTGTTACTTCTGACCAGTTTAGGAGGCATACTTTTCTAGTGTTTCTTTGTGGATTCAATTCAAATTTCTGTCATCTTAATATTTCATATATAAGTTATGAATGATCAAATACATTCAATACACTAATAATTATCTGACTGCTTGTCAAAGCTAGACTCAGAGCAGTTGGTGTTGCTTTCACAGGCATCACGTGAAAGGCTTATATAAACTATGGCAACAGCTAAGTCTGCAGAAACAGATATTCACTGTTTTTCATATATATTTATAATCACAAAGAAGAGTCTGTCAGGTGTCTGTCAAACACCTGATTTATGATACCACTGTGATTTTCAGCAAATAATGACCAAGGAAACACTCAAAATAATTATCAAGAGCCAAAATAATTATTGAGAGAAATGATCTTGTCTCGATTGGATTGTGATTTGGACTCTGACTCTGCCACATCAACATTTTATTGTCATCTGATAATTATACAGTTAAATGATTATTGTTCTCAAACAGAAAACAAATGAATCCATTAGACTCCCTAAACCTCCTGATGCAGTATTGATCTATTTAATCCACAGTGTATCAACCTTTCAGTTTGAGATTCATGAGTGTCTGAATTAATTTGTATATTTGAAGTAATTTGTATCAGAATACATTTCTATGCTTTATATTTTTTCTCCAGTTAGATGCCATTTTTATGTTTTCATATAATCAGTATTGGTATATATTTGTCAAATAAAGCAATTTCTTTTACAAGGGTTACATTCATTGTAATTCTTATTATACGATCTTAGCTGCTACAGCACAAGAACTTTTGCTCATTATATTCATTATATCCAGCTGACAGAGCACTAAGGTGCTCATAGAACAGCCACACCCTGACAAGCCAAGCATTGCCTTCCGTCAGTGTAAAGTGTGTACTGTGTGTTTAACCTTTACAGCCTTCACAATAATATGCATTGCTTTTAGTAATGCTTTGTTTGTCAGGATTTATTTTCATTTCTATTTAACAAGATGAGGTATAATGGCACAATGGAAATCAAAGATAAGTAAGTAACTAAGCAAAGCTTTCTTTATATAGCACTTTTTAAAACACATAGTTACAAAGTGCTTCACACTCACATGAAAAATCAAAATGAATAAATACATAAAGGAAAAGTAAATTGCAATAAAAACACAGCACAGAAAAAAGAGGGGGAGATTTATAAAAAGGCTTGCCTATAAAGATGGGTTTTTAGAAGCCGCTAAAACTGTGCAAAGATTCAGCAAATCTGACTGATTGGGGAAGATGATTCCAGAGGGTTGGGGCTAAGGCTGCAAAGGCACGATCACCTTTTGTTTTGCAGTTGGAGCGAGGGATGGATAAAAGGTAAAAAAAAGAAAGAGTCAATAAAAATGTGCAACTTAAAAGCAGTACACATATCAAAGGAAAAGCATAGATTGCAGAAATTATGATTAGAATTCCTATGATAGCTTTCCCCTTAGCCCAAATGGAAACCATTCATTCAAAGTCACACAATTCAATTTACAGTCACAAAAAGTGGTACAGAAAACCACTAATTCAAATGTAGTATGTACTAAATATTGAACAAAATAATAATTGTAAAATCTGTGGCTTATTAATAGCCTTTTTAAAAGTAAATTAGTAGACAAAGTAGACATTGGTGATGCAAAATTATTTCTTGTGGTTGATTTTTTAAATGTTTAGTTGTATACAGCCACGTCAATATAAATATTTGCTTTCTTACCCAAGTGGAGTCCCAAGACCAACTGTGCAGCAATATTGTTATACTCACAGCAATTGTTCAATGAATGGTTCAAGCTGACACTAAGAAGGCACCAGGCACCTCTACCTTCTTGAGTCAAAAAGTGGAAGTGAAGACTTGTCAGTGAGTGAGGTTTTTGTGAGAGACTCAAGAAATTCTTGCTTTTTCAAATGTCTGACCTAACTTGCAGGACTTGTTCTGCTGTGCATCTTTTCAAAGTAATAAGAATGGAGTATAGAGCTCAAGGCACATTGAGGAGGGTTGAAAGATGTAAATACCAATGCAGTGTAAGTAATGAAAGCATCCTTGCTATTTCAAACATGCATAAAGCGTCACAATATAGTATCGGCCTCTGGTGCCAAAACTGAACTGTACCATGACTACTTGCAAAGAGCAAGTATGTTTGCGTTATTACAAACAAAGTTGATTTGCCTCACACAAACATTATTGTGTGAAAACCCACATAACTAATCTGCATCATTACCATAAATGATCAGAACAACCTATCAACTGTTTCATCCAAAAGCAAAAGTTCAGTCAGGAAGACTGCTTCATTCCTTCACACTCATCTAATGCGTTTATTACTTCATCTAAGCAATGCATCTTTTTTAATTTCAAAGTCTGCACCATCCTGGTTTAGATCATCCACTCAGTAAACCTACAAATGACATACCTCTTTCAGTTATGCCAATCCTTAATCAGTGTGCTCTTTAGTAACTGGTTTATTTGCAGGTTGTCTGCTGCTTCTCAATGTACAGCCAGACTTAAAGCATCAAGTCTTTCACTTTGTACAGGCAGCTATAACAGTTTCAATTCAATTCAATTCAATTCAGTTTTATTCACATAGCGCCAAAATATAACAAAGTCATCTCAGGGCACTTTTCATATGGAGCAGGTCTAGATCACACTATTTATAGTATTATTTACAGAGACCCAACAATTCCCAACATGAGCAAGTAAAAACTCCCTTTTAACAGGCAGAAACCTCAAGCAGAACCAGGCTCTGGGTGAGAGAGAGAGAGAGAGCAGGAGGAAAGAGAACATACAGTAGTACTCTTCTTCTCTTCTCCTTCCACCAATGTTGCTGGATGCTGATGATGATGAAACTGATATTGATCCTCCCACCCAACTCCTGGTAAGACAGCAAACAACCTGACCTCCAGAGATGTTGAAGTAATGGTGCTTTAGTGGGATTAGTTACTGTAAAGTGATTAAGGAATTTATAATAATAATAATAATAACTTTATTTATATAGCACAAAGTTTACAAAGTTCTTCGACAGACAAAGCAAGAGGAGCATACCCAGAAAGCAATATAACAACAGAAAGCCAAACAGTAAAGCAAACAAAAGCAAGATAAAAATTAATGATCAATAAATACAAATAAAAATAATTAAAAACATTAAAAGCAATAAAAGACGATGAAAAGAAAAGACAACATCACATAAAAGCAAGTCTATAAAAATGGGTTTTAAGAAGTGATTTAAAAGAAGTTACTGATTCTGCGATTCTCCTCGGGCAGGTCGGCAAAAGCACGATCACCTTTAGATTTAAGCCTCAACTTTGGAACGGCCAGAAGGGCCCCACCCAAGGATCTAAGGCTGCGAACTGGCTCATATGGGGTCAACATTTCTGCTATATAGCTAGGGGCCAGACCCAGACATGCTTTAAAAGTGATCAGTAAAATCTTAATTTAGAATCAATTCTAAATGTAACGGGGAGCCAGTGTAGGGAAGCCAGGATTGGGGTGATATGATGCCGTCTGTTAAAACCAGTAAGAAGCTGAGCTGCTGCATTCTGAACTAGTTGGAGGCAAGAGAGTGACTTTTGGTTTATGCCAAAAAAGAGGGAGTTGCAGTAGTTGAGTCTGGAGAAAATGAGTGCATGAATTACTTTTTCCAGGTCAGAGTGTGAAAGCATTGGTTTGATTCTGGAGATCAAAGCTTAGATCTGAATCAAATAGTACTCCCAAATTTCTGGCAGTGGGCTTCACATTAGCTGATACTGGACCAAGGCCATTCTGAATGTGACTAATCTGGTTTGGGGGACTGAACAGTATGATTTCTGATTTTGAGTTATTGAGTTAAAGAAATGTTTGTGCCATCCAACAGTTGACATTATTGAGGCAGTCTAAAACAGAAAGCTAGGCTTTTTGGGTCACTGGGTCTCAGGGGAAGGTCTATCTGTGTGTCGTCTGCATAGCAATGGAAAGAGACGTTATGGCGTTGGATGATTTGACCAAGTGGAAGCATATAAATAGAGAATACAATTGGACCTAAAATTGAACCTTGCGGTACACCACAGGTAATGTGAGTTGTAGAAGATGAGTAATTACCTATGGTGACCGAGTAGGTTCTTTCTAAAAGGTAAGAATAAAACCAACTAAGTGCAGTGTCCTTGATGCCAACCCAGGTTTCAAGACGGTCAATTAAAATGGCACGATCTACTGTGTCAAAAGCTGCGCTTAGATCTAAAAGCGTTAAAATTGCGCTCTCCCTATCTGCTTCTAAAAAGAGGTCATTTGTTACCTTAAGGAGTGCTGTTTCTGTGCTATGTAAAGCTCTAAAACCAGACTGAAGATGTTATTATGACACATAAAAGTTAAAACTTTTGATAAAAATGGAAGTTTAGAAATTGGCCTAAAATTATTAAGAACAGAAGGATCAAGGTTAGGTTTCTTTAAAAGAGGTTGGACCACAGCATGTTTAAAAATCAATGGAAAGACGCCTTTTGCTAAGGAGCTATTAATAATCAATAAAATGCTGGGCCCAACTGTGTCAATCACTTCTTTAAGAAATGTAGTCGGAATAATATCAAGGCTGCACGTGGTTGATTTAATGTGGGATATAATGTCAGATAAAACGGACAGCGATACAGGTTCAAAACTGCTAAAATAAGTAAGAGTGTCCCTACTGGCATATAAAACATGGTCTGGGGGGCTAATTTGTTGCCTTATCTCCTTGACTCTATTTATAAAAAAATTTAAAAACTTCTCACACAACTCTTGTGAGGCATCGGTAAAATGGCGGGGGGAGGGGTGATGACAGAGTCTATTACTTTGAATACAATTCTGGGATTAAAGTGATTTGCTAAAATTAAATTAGAGAAGAAGGATGCTCTTGTTTCTTTAACTGCCTTTTGAGAATCCTTCATTTTGTCTTTCCAAATGTCATAAAATACATGTAAACCTGTTTTTTTCCATTTTCGTTCCTTTCTCCTACAATCTCTCTTAAATTCCTGGGTAGACTCGTTTAGCCAGGGCTGCAGCGATCTATTTGACTTTTTGAGTTTGTATGGGGCAACAGAGTCCAGGACAGTCTGGCAGGTGTGATTAAAAAGAGGCAAGAATTTACATTTTTACAGTGATGTTAGTGCAGCACACAGAATATGAATGATTAACATTACCTGCACTCACTGGCGTAGTTTCATAGTGAATAGTGGCTGGTGGCTAGCTGGCAGGCCAGTGCTATGGCTTGCTAAAGCAGGCCACTGACACTAGGAAGGCACCAGGCACCTCTACCTTCTTGAGTCAAAAAGTGGAAGTGAAGACTTGTCAGTGAGTGAGGTTTTTGTGAGAGACTCAAGAAATTCTTGCTTTTTCAAATGTCTGACCTAACTTGCAGGACTTGTTCTGCTGTGCATCTTTTCAAAGTAATAAGAATGGAGTATAGAGCTCAAGGCACATTGAGGAGGGTTGAAAGATGTAAATACCAATGCAGTGTAAGTAATGAAAGCATCCTTGCTATTTCAAACATGCATAAAGCGTCACAATATAGTCTCGGCCTCTGGTGCCAAAACTGAACTGTACCATGACTACTTGCAAAGAGCAAGTATGTTTGCGTTATTACAAACAAAGTTGATTTGCCTCACACAAACATTATTGTGTGAAAACCCACATAACTAATCTGCATCATTACCATAAATGATCAGAACAACCTATCAACTGTTTCATCCAAAAGCAAAAGTTCAGTCAGGAAGACTGCTTCATTCCTTCACACTCATCTAATGCGTTTATTACTTCATCTAAGCAATGCATCTTTTTTAATTTCAAAGTCTGCACCATCCTGGTTTAGATCATCCACTCAGTAAACCTACAAATGACATACCTCTTTCAGTTATGCCAATCCTTAATCAGTG